>JAECWP010000146.1:0-300208 GCA_018150745.1 Drosophila sucinea | reverse complement strand
ACATGTCTCATCGAGCCGGCTATCCGTCACTTACGGAAGCTAGATTGGACTATTGGGCATCTATCAAGGACTCTAAGGCTGCCAAATGACTTAAGATCGCTGCTACAAGTCTCATCGAGCCGGCTCTACGCCATTTCAGGAAGCTAGATTGGACTATTGGGCATACAGCAAGGACTCTAAGGCTGCCATATAACTTAAAATCGCTGGTACAAGTCTCATCGAGCCGCCTATCCGTCACTTCCGGAAGCTAGATTGGACTATTGGGCATACATCAAGGACTCTAAGGCTGCCATATAACTTAAGATCGCTGGTACAAGTCTCATCGAGCCGCCTATCCGTCACTTCCGGAAGCTAGATTGGACTATTGGGCATCTATCAAGGACTCTAACGCTGCCGTATGACTTAAGATGCCTGCTACAAGTCTCAAAATCGCGGCTCTAAGTCCCTTCCTGCAGCTAGATTGGACTATTGAGCAGCTATCAAAGACCCTAAGGCTGCCATATGACTTAAGACGGCTGCTACAAGTCTCATCGAGCCTTCTATTCGTCACTTCTGGAAGCTAGATTGGACTATTGAGCAGCTTTCAAGGACTCTAAGGCTGCCAAATGACTTAAGGTCGCTGCTACAAGTCTCATCGAGCCTTCTATTCGTCACTTCTGGAAGCTAGATTGGACTATTGAGCAGCTATCAAGGACCCTAAGGCTGCCATATGACTTAAGATCGCTGCTACAAGTCTCATCGACCCTTCTTTCCATCACTTCCGGAAGCTAGATTTGACTATTGGGCATCTATCATGGACTCTAAGGCTGCCGTATGACTTAAGATGCCTGCTACAAGTCTCAAAATCGCGGCTCTAAGTCCCTTCCTGCAGCTAGATTGGACTATCAAGGACCCTAAGGCTGCCATATGACTTAAGATCGCTGCTACAAGTCTCATCGACCCTTCTTTCCATCACTTCCGGAAGCTAGATTTGACTATTGGGCATCTATCATGGACTCTAAGGCTGCCGTATGACTTAAGATGCCTGCTACAAGTCTCAAAATCGCGGCTCTAAGTCCCTTCCTGCAGCTAGATTGGACTATTGAGCAGCTATCAAGGACCCTAAGGCTGCCATATGACTTAAGACGGCTGCTACAAGTCTCATCGAGCCTTCTATTCGTCACTTCTGGAAGCTAGATTGGACTATTGGGCATCTTTCAAGGACTCTAAGGCTGCCAAATGACTTAAGATCGCTGCTACAAGTCTCATCGACCCTTCTTTCCATCACTTCCGGAAGCTAGATTTGACTATTGGGCATCTATCATGGACTCTAAGGCTCCCATATGACTTAAGATCGCTGCTACAAGTCTCATCGACCCTTCTATCCGTCACTTCCGGAAGCTAGATTTGACTATTGGGCATCTATCATGGACTCTAAGGCTGCCAAATGACTTAAGGTCGCTGCTACAAGTCTCATCGACCCTTCTATCCGTCACTTCCGGAAGCTAGATTTGACTATTGGGCATCTATCATGGACTCTAAGGCTGCCGTATGACTAAAGATGCCTGCTACAAGTCTCAAAATCGCGGCTCTAAGTCCCTTCCTGCAGCTAGATTGGACTATTGAGCAGCTATCAAGGACCCTAAGGCTGCCATATGACTTAAGACGGCTGCTACAAGTCTCATCGAGCCTTCTTTTCGTCACTTCTGGAAGCTAGATTGGACTATTGAGCAGCTTTCAAGGACTCTAAGGCTGCCAAATGACTTAAGGTCGCTGCTACAATTCTCATCGAGCCGGCTATCCGTCACTTCCGGAAGCTAGATTGGACTGTTGGGCATCTATCAAGGACTCTAAGGCTGCCATATGCCTTAAGATGGCACATACATGTCTCATCGAGCCGGCTATCCGTCACTTCCGGAAGCTAGATTGGACTATTGGGCATCTCTCAAGGACTCTAAGGCTGCCAAATGACTTAAGATCGCTGCTACAAGTCTCATCGAGCCGGCTCTACGCCATTTCAGGAAGCTAGATTGGACTATTGGGCATACAGCAAGGACTCTAAGGCTGCCATATAACTTAAGATCGCTGGTACAAGTCTCATCGAGCCGCCTATCCGTCACTTCCGGAAGCTAGATTGGACTATTGGGCATACATCAAGGACTCTAAGGCTGCCATATAACTTAAGATCGCTGGTACAAGTCTCATCGAGCCGCCTATCCGTCACTTCCGGAAGCTAGATTGGACTATTGGGCATCTATCAAGGACTCTAAGGCTGCCATATGACTTAAGATGCCTGCTACAAGTCTCAAAATCGCGGCTCTAAGTCCCTTCCTGCAGCTAGATTGGACTATTGAGCAGCTATCAAGGACCCTAAGGCTGCCATATGACTTAAGATCGCTGCTACAAGTCTCATCGAGCCTTCTATCCGTCACTTCCGGAAGCTAGATTGGACTATTGGGCAGCTTTCAAGGACTCTAAGGCTGCCAAATGACTTAAGATCGCTGCTACAAGTCTCATCGAGCCTTCTATCCGTCACTTCCGGAAGCTAGATTGGACTATTGGGCATCTATCAAGGACCCTAAGGCTGCCATATGACTTAAGATGGCTGCTACAAGTCTCATCGAGCCTTCTATTCGTCACTTCCGGAAGCTAGATTGGACTATTGGGCATCTATCAAGGACCCTAAGGCTGCCATATGACTTAAGATCGCTGCTACAAGTCTCATCGACCCTTCTTTCCATCACTTCCGGAAGCTAGATTTGACTATTGGGCATCTATCATGGACTCTAAGGCTGCCATATGACTTAAGATGCCTGCTACAAGTCTCAAAATCGCGGCTCTAAGTCCCTTCCGGCAGCTAGATTGGACTATTGAGCATCTATCAAGGACTCCTAAGGCTGCCATATGACTTAAGATCGCTGCTACAAGTCTCATCGACCCTTCTATCCGTCACTTCCGGAAGCTAGATTTGACTATTGGGCATCTATCATGGACTCTAAGGCTGCCATATGACTTAAGATGCCTGCTACAAGTCTCAAAATCGCGGCTATCAGTCACTTCCGGAAGCTAGATTGGACTATTGGGCATCTATCAAGGACCCTAAGGCTGCCATATGACTTAAGATCGCTGCTACAAGTCTCATCGAGCCTTCTATCCGTCACTTCCGGAAGCTAGATTGGACTATTGGGCATCTATCAAGGACTCTAAGGCTGCCATATGACTTAAGATGCCTGCTACAAGTCTCAAAATCGCGCCTGCTATCCGTCACTTCCGCAAGCTAGATTGGACTATTGGGCAGCTATCAAGGACCCTAAGGCTGCCATATGACTTAAGATCGCTGCTACAAGTCTCATCGAGCCTTCTTTCCGTCACTTCCGGAAGCTAGATTTGACTATTGGGCATCTATCAAGGACTCTAAGGCTGCCATATGACTTAAGATGCGCTGCTACAAGTCTCAAAGTCGCGGCTCTAAGTCCCTTCCGGAAGCTAGATTGGACTATTGGGCATCTATCAAGGACTCTAAGGCTGCCATATGACTTAAGATCGCTGCTACAAGTCTCATCGAGCCTTCTATCCGTCACTTCCGGAAGCTAGATTTGACTATTGGGCATCTATCAAGGACTCTAAGGCTGCCATATGACTTAAGATGACTGCTACAAGTCTCAAAATCGCGGCTCTAAGTCCCTTCCGGCAGCTAGATTGGACTATTGAGGCATCTATCAAGGACCCTAAGGCTGCCATATGACTTAAGATGGCTGCTACAAGTCTCATCGAGCCTTCTATTCGTCACTTCTGGAAGCTAGATTTGACTATTGGGCATCTATCATGGACTCTAAGGCTGCCATATGACTTAAGATGCCTGCTACAAGTCTCAAAATCGCGGCTCTAAGTCCCTTCCTGCAGCTAGATTGGACTATTGAGCAGCTATCAAGGACCCTAAGGCTGCCATATGACTTAAGATCGCTGCTACAAGTCTCATCGACCCTTCTATCCGTCACTTCCGGAAGCTAGATTTGACTATTGGGCATCTATCATGGACTCTAAGGCTGCCATATGACTTAAGATGCTGCTACAAGTCTCAAAATCGCGGCTCTAAGTCCCTTTCCGGAAGCTAGATTGGACTATTGGGCAGCTATCAAGGACCCTAAGGCTGCCATATGACTTAAGATCGCTGCTACAAGTCTCATCGAGCCTTCTATCCGTCACTTCCGGAAGCTAGATTGGACTATTGGGCATCTATCAAGGACTCTAAGGCTGCCATATGACTTAAGATCGCTGCTACAAGTCTCAAATCGCGCCTCTAAGTCCCTTCCTGCAGCTAGATTGGACTATTGGGCATCTATCAAGGACTCCTAAGGCTGCCATATGACTTAAGATCGCTGCTACAAGTCTCATCGAGCCTTCTATCCGTCACTTCCGGAAGCTAGATTGGACTATTGGGCATCTATCAAGGACTCTAAGGCTGCCAAATGACTTAAGATCGCTGCTACAAGTCTCAAATCGCGGCTCTAAGTCACTTCCGGAAGCTAGATTGGACTATTGGGCAGCTATCAAGGACCCTAAGGCTGCCATATGACTTAAGATCGCTGCTACAAGTCTCATCGAGCCTTCTATCCGTCACTTCCGGAAGCTAGATTGGACTATTGGGCATCTATCATGGACTCTAAGGCTGCCATATGACTTAAGATCGCTGCTACAAGTCTCAAAATCGAGCGGCTCTACGTCCCTTCCGGAAGCTAGATTGGACTATTGAGCATCTATCAAGGACCCTAAGGCTGCCATATGACTTAAGATCGCTGCTACAAGTCTCATCGAGCCTTCTATCCGTCACTTCCGGAAGCTAGATTGGACTATTGGGCATCTATCAAGGACTCTAAGGCTGCCAAATGACTTAAGATCGCTGCTACAAGTCTCAAAATCGAGGCTTTCTATCCGTCCCTTCCGGAAGCTAGATTGGACTATTGGGCATCCATCAAGGACCTAAGGCTGCCATATGACTTAAGATCGCTGCTACAAGTCTCATCGAGCCTTCTATCCGTCACTTCCGGAAGCTAGATTTGACTATTGGGCATCTATCAAGGACTCTAAGGCTGCCATATGACTTAAGATGCCTGCTACAAGTCTCAAAGTCGCGGCTCTAAGTCCCTTCCCTGCAGCTAGATTGGACTATTGGGCAGCTATCAAGGACTCTAAGGCTGCCATATGACTTAAGATCGCTGCTACAAGTCTCATCGAGCCTTCTATCCGTCACTTCCGGAAGCTAGATTGGACTATTGGGCATCTATCATGGACTCTAAGGCTGCCATATGACTTAAGATGGCTGCAACAAGTCTCAAAATTGCAGCTCTAAGTCCCTTCCTGCAGCTAGATTGGACTATTGGGCATCTTTCAAGGACCCTAAGGCTGCCATATGACTTAAGGTCGCTGCTACAAGTCTCATCGAGCCTTCTATCCGTCACTTCCGGAAGCTAGATTTGACTATTGGGCATCTATCATGGACTCTAAGGCTGCCAATGACTTAAGATGCTGCTACAAGTCTCAAAATCGAGCCTTCTATACGTCACTTCCGGCAGCTAGATTGGACTATTGGGCAGCTATCAAGGACCCTAAGGCTGCCATATGACTTAAGATCGCTGCTACAAGTCTCATCGACCCTTCTATCCGTCACTTCCGGAAGCTAGATTTGACTATTGGGCATCTATCAAGGACTCTAAGGCTGCCATATGACTTAAGATGACTGCTACAAGTCTCAAAATTGCAGCTCTAAGTCCCTTCCTGCAGCTAGATTGGACTATTGGGCATCTTTCAAGGACCCTAAGGCTGCCATATGACTTAAGGTCGCTGCTGCCGGCTAGCCGTCACTTCCGGAAGCTAGATTGGACTATTGGGCATCTATCAAGGACTCTAAGGCTGCCAAATGACTTAAGATCGCTGCTACAAGTCTCATCGAGCCTTCTATCCGTCACTTCCGGAAGCTAGATTGGACTATTGGGCATCTATCAAGGACTCTAAGGCTGCCATATGACTTAAGATGGCTGCTACAAGTCTCATCGAGCCTTCTATCCGTCACTTCCGGAAGCTAGATTGGACTATTGGGCATCTTTCAAGGACTCTAAGGCTGCCAAATGACTTAAGATCGCTGCTACAAGTCTCATCGAGCCTTCTATCCGTCACTTCCGGAAGCTAGATTGGACTATTGGGCATCATATCAAGGACTCTAAGGCTGCCATATGACTTAAGATCGCTGCTACAAGTCTCATCGAGCCTTCTATCCGTCACTTCCGGAAGCTAGATTGGACTATTGGGCATCTATCAAGGACTCTAAGGCTGCCAAATGACTTAAGATCGCTGCTACAAGTCTCATCGAGCCTCTATCCGTCACTTCCGGAAGCTAGATTGGACTATTGGGCATCTATCAAGGACCCTAAGGCTGCCATATGACTTAAGATGGCTGCTACAAGTCTCATCGAGCCTTCTATCCGTCACTTCCGGAAGCTAGATTGGACTATTGGGCATCTATCAAGGACTCTAAGGCTGCCAAATGACTTAAGATCGCTGCTACAAGTCTCATCGAGCCTTCTATCCGTCACTTCCGGAAGCTAGATTGGACTATTGGGCATCTATCAAGGACTCTAAGGCTGCCATATGACCTAAGATCGCTGCTACAAGTCTCATCGAGCCTTCTATCCATCACTTCCGGAAGCTAGATTTGGACTATTGGGCATCTATCATGGACTCTAAGGCTCCCATATGACTTAAGATCGCTGCTACAAGTCTCATCGACCCTTCTATCCGTCACTTCCGGAAGCTAGATTGGACTATTGGGCATCTATCATGGACTCTAAGGCTGCCAAATGACTTAAGATCGCTGCTACAAGTCTCATCGAGCCTTCTATCCGTCACTTCCGGAAGCTAGATTGGACTATTGGGCATCTATCATGGACTCTAAGGCTGCCAAATGACTTAAGATGCCTGCTACAAGTCTCAAAGCCGGCTCTAAGTCCCTTTCCTGCAGCTAGATTGGACTATTGAGCATCTATCAAGGACCCTAAGGCTGCCATATGACTTAAGATCGCTGCTACAAGTCTCATCGAGCCTTCTATCCGTCACTTCCGGAAGCTAGATTGGACTATTGGGCATCTATCAAGGACTCTAAGGCTGCCGTATGACTTAAGATGCCTGCTACAAGTCTCAAATCAAGTCCCCTTCCGGAAGCTAGATTGGACTATTGGGCATCTATCAAGGACCCTAAGGCTGCCATATGACTTAAGATCGCTGCTACAAGTCTCATCGACCCTTCTTTCCGTCACTTCCGGAAGCTAGATTGGACTATTGGGCATCTATCATGGACTCTAAGGCTGCCATATGACTTAAGATGCCTGCTACAAGTCTCAAAGTCGCGGCTCTAAGTCCCTTCCGGCAGCTAGATTGGACTATTGGGCAGCTATCAAGGACTCTAAGGCTGCCATATGACTTAAGATCGCTGCTACAAGTCTCATCGAGCCCTTCTATCCGTCACTTCCGGAAGCTAGATTTGACTATTGGGCATCTATCATGGACTCTAAGGCTGCCAAATGACTTAAGATCGCTGCTACAAGTCTCAAAATCGAGCCGGCTCTCCGTCCCTTCCTGAAGCTAGATTGGACTATTGGGCATCTATCAAGGACCCTAAGGCTGCCATATGACTTAAGATCGCTGCTACAAGTCTCATCGAGCCTTCTATCCGTCACTTCCGGAAGCTAGATTGGACTATTGGGCATCTATCAAGGACTCTAAGGCTGCCATATGACTTAAGATGCCTGCTACAAGTCTCAAAATCGCGGCTCTAAGTCCCTTCCGGAAGCTAGATTGGACTATTGGGCATCTATCAAGGACCCTAAGGCTGCCATATGACTTAAGATCGCTGCTACAAGTCTCATCGAGCCCTTCTATCCGTCACTTCCGGAAGCTAGATTGGACTATTGGGCATCTATCATGGACTCTAAGGCTGCCATATGACTTAAGATGCCTGCTACAAGTCTCAAATCGCGGCTCTAAGTCCCTTCCTGCAGCTAGATTGGACTATTGGGCAGCTATCAAGGACTCCTAAGGCTGCCATATGACTTAAGATCGCTGCTACAAGTCTCATCGACCTTTCTATCCGTCACTTCCGGAAGCTAGATTGGACTATTGGGCATCTATCAAGGACTCTAAGGCTGCCATATGACTTAAGATGCGCTGCTACAAGTCTCAAAATCGCGGCTCTAACGTCCCTTCCGGAAGCTAGATTGGACTATTGGGCATCTATCAAGGACCCTAAGGCTGCCATATGACTTAAGATGGCTGCTACAAGTCTCATCGAGCCTTCTATACGTCACTTCCGGAAGCTAGATTGGACTATTGGGCATCTATCAAGGACTCTAAGGCTGCCAAATGACTTAAGATGCGCTGCTACAAGTCTCAAAGTCGCGGCTCTAAGTCACTTCCGGAAGCTAGATTGGACTATTGGGCATCTATCAAGGACCCTAAGGCTGCCATATGACTTAAGATCGCTGCTACAAGTCTCATCGAGCCTTCTATCCGTCACTTCCGGAAGCTAGATTGGACTATTGGGCATCTATCATGGACTCTAAGGCTGCCATATGACTTAAGATGCCTGCTACAAGTCTCAAAATCGCGGCTCTAAGTCCCACTTCCTGCAGCTAGATTGGACTATTGGGCATCTATCAAGGACCCTAAGGCTGCCATATGACTTAAGATCGCTGCTACAAGTCTCATCGAGCCGCCTATCCGTCACTTCCGGAAGCTAGATTGGACTATTGGGCATCTATCAAGGACTCTAAGGCTGCCAAATGACTTAAGATCGCTGCTACAAGTCTCAACGAGCGCGCCTCTACCCGTCACTTCCGGAAGCTAGATTGGACTATTGGGCATCTATCAAGGACCCTAAGGCTGCCATATGACTTAAGATGGCTGCTACAAGTCTCATCGAGCCTTCTATCCGTCACTTCCGGAAGCTAGATTGGACTATTGGGCATCTATCAAGGACTCTAAGGCTGCCAAATGACTTAAGATCGCTGCTACAAGTCTCATCGAGCCTTCTATCCGTCACTTCCGGAAGCTAGATTGGACTATTGGGCATCTATCAAGGACTCTAAGGCTGCCATATGACTTAAGATCGCTGCTACAAGTCTCATCGAGCCTTCTATCCGTCACTTCCGGAAGCTAGATTGGACTATTGGGCATCTATCATGGACTCTAAGGCTGCCAAATGACTTAAGATCGCTGCTACAAGTCTCATCGAGCCTTCTATCCGTCACTTCCGGAAGCTAGATTGGACTATTGGGCAGCTATCAAGGACCCTAAGGCTGCCAAATGACTTAAGATCGCTGCTACAAGTCTCATCGAGCCTTCTATCCGTCACTTCCGGAAGCTAGATTGGACTATTGGGCATCTATCAAGGACTCTAAGGCTGCCAAATGACTTAAGATCGCTGCTACAAGTCTCATCGAGCCTTCTATTCGTCACTTCCGGAAGCTAGATTGGACTATTGGGCATCTATCAAGGACTCTAAGGCTGCCAAATGACTTAAGATCGCTGCTACAAGTCTCATCGAGCCTTCTATCCGTCACTTCCGGAAGCTAGATTGGACTATTGGGCATCTATCAAGGACTCTAAGGCTGCCAAATGACTTAAGATCGCTGCTACAAGTCTCATCGAGCCTTCTATCCGTCACTTCCGGAAGCTAGATTGGACTATTGGGCATCTATCAAGGACTCTAAGGCTGCCATATGACTTAAGATCGCTGCTACAAGTCTCATCGAGCCCTTCTATCCGTCACTTCCGGAAGCTAGATTGGACTATTGGGCATCTATCATGGACTCTAAGGCTGCCATATGACTTAAGATGCCTGCTACAAGTCTCAAAATCGCGGCTCTAAGTCCCTTCCTGGAAGCTAGATTGGACTATTGGGCATCTATCAAGGACCCTAAGGCTGCCATATGACTTAAGATCGCTGCTACAAGTCTCATCGAGCCTTCTATCCGTCACTTCCGGAAGCTAGATTGGACTATTGGGCATCTTTCAAGGACTCTAAGGCTGCCAAATGACTTAAGATCGCTGCTACAAGTCTCATCGAGCCGTCTATCCGTCACTTCCGGAAGCTAGATTGGACTATTGGGCATCTATCAAGGACTCTAAGGCTGCCATATGACTTAAGATGGCTGCTACAAGTCTCATCGAGCCTGGCTATCCGTCACTTCCGGAAGCTAGATTGGACTATTGGGCATCTATCAAGGACTCTAAGGCTGCCAAATGACTTAAGATCGCTGCTACAAGTCTCATCGAGCCGGCTATCCGTCACTTCCGGAAGCTAGATTGGACTATTGGGCATACATCAAGGACTCTAAGGCTGCCATATGACTTAAGATCGCTGCTACAAGTCTCAAATCGAGCCGCCTATCCGTCCCTTCCGGAAGCTAGATTGGACTATTGGGCATCCATCAAGGACTCTAAGGCTGCCATATAACTTAAGATCGCTGCTACAAGTCTCATCGAGCCGCCTATCCGTCACTTCCGGAAGCTAGATTGGACTATTGGGCATCTATCAAGGACTCTAAGGCTGCCAAATGACTTAAGATCGCTGCTACAAGTCTCAAATCGAGCCGGCTATCCGTCACTTCCGGAAGCTAGATTGGACTATTGGGCATCTATCAAGGACCCTAAGGCTGCCATATGACTTAAGATCGCTGCTACAAGTCTCATCGAGCCTTCTATCCGTCACTTCCGGAAGCTAGATTGGACTATTGGGCATCTATCAAGGACTCTAAGGCTGCCAAATGACTTAAGATCGCTGCTACAAGTCTCATCGAGCCGTCTATCCGTCACTTCCGGAAGCTAGATTGGACTATTGGGCAGCTATCAAGGACCCTAAGGCTGCCATATGACTTAAGATGGCTGCTACAAGTCTCATCGAGCCTTCTATCCGTCACTTCCGGAAGCTAGATTGGACTATTGGGCATCTATCAAGGACTCTAAGGCTGCCATATGACTTAAGATCGCTGCTACAAGTCTCATCGAGCCTTCTATCCGTCACTTCCGGAAGCTAGATTGGACTATTGGGCATCTATCAAGGACTCTAAGGCTGCCATATGACTTAAGATGCCTGCTACAAGTCTCAAAATCCGGCTCTAAGTCCCTTCCGGAAGCTAGATTGGACTATTGGGCATCTATCAAGGACCCTAAGGCTGCCATATGACTTAAGATCGCTGCTACAAGTCTCATCGAGCCTTCTATCCGTCACTTCCGGAAGCTAGATTGGACTATTGGGCATCTATCAAGGACTCTAAGGCTGCCATATGACTTAAGATCGCTGCTACAAGTCTCATCGAGCCTTCTATCCGTCACTTCCGGAAGCTAGATTGGACTATTGGGCATCTATCAAGGACTCTAAGGCTGCCAAATGACTTAAGATCGCTGCTACAAGTCTCATCGAGCCGGCTATCCGTCACTTCCGGAAGCTAGATTGGACTATTGGGCATCTATCAAGGACTCTAAGGCTGCCATATGACTTAAGATGGCTGCTACAAGTCTCATCGAGCCGGCTATCCGTCACTTCCGGAAGCTAGATTGGACTATTGGGCATCTATCAAGGACTCTAAGGCTGCCAAATGACTTAAGATCGCTGCTACAAGTCTCATCGAGCCGGCTCTATCCGTCACTTCCGGAAGCTAGATTGGACTATTGGGCATCCATCAAGGACTCTAAGGCTGCCATATGACTTAAGATCGCTGCTACAAGTCTCATCGAGCCGCTCTATCCGTCACTTCCGGAAGCTAGATTGGACTATTGGGCATCTATCAAGGACTCTAAGGCTGCCATATGACTTAAGATCGCTGCTACAAGTCTCATCGAGCCGCCTATCCGTCACTTCCGGAAGCTAGATTGGACTATTGGGCATCTATCATGGACTCTAAGGCTGCCATATGACTTAAGATGCCTGCTACAAGTCTCAAAATCGCGGCTCTAAGTCCCTTCCTGCAGCTAGATTGGACTATTGAGCAGCTATCAAGGACCCTAAGGCTGCCATATGACTTAAGATCGCTGCTACAAGTCTCATCGAGCCTTCTATCCGTCACTTCCGGAAGCTAGATTGGACTATTGGGCATCTATCAAGGACTCTAAGGCTGCCATATGACTTAAGATGCGCTGCTACAAGTCTCAATCGGCCGGCTATAAGTCACTTCCGGAAGCTAGATTGGACTATTGGGCATCTATCAAGGACCCTAAGGCTGCCATATGACTTAAGATCGCTGCTACAAGTCTCATCGAGCCCTTCTATCCGTCACTTCCGGAAGCTAGATTGGACTATTGGGCATCTATCAAGGACTCTAAGGCTGCCAAATGACTTAAGATCGCTGCTACAAGTCTCAAATCGAGCCGGCTATCCGTCACTTCCGGAAGCTAGATTGGACTATTGGGCAGCTATCAAGGACCCTAAGGCTGCCAAATGACTTAAGATCGCTGCTACAAGTCTCATCGAGCCTTCTATCCGTCACTTCCGGAAGCTAGATTGGACTATTGGGCATCCATCAAGGACTCTAAGGCTGCCATATGACTTAAGATCGCTGCTACAAGTCTCATCGAGCCGGCTATCCGTCACTTCCGGAAGCTAGATTGGACTATTGGGCATCTATCAAGGACTCTAAGGCTGCCATATGACTTAAGATCGCTGCTACAAGTCTCATCGAGCTCTTCTATCCGTCACTTCCGGAAGCTAGATTGGACTATTGGGCATCTATCAAGGACTCTAAGGCTGCCATAATGACTTAAGATGGCTGCTACAAGTCTCAAATCGCGGCTTCTAAGTCCCTTCCGGAAGCTAGATTGGACTATTGGGCATCTATCAAGGACCCTAAGGCTGCCATATGACTTAAGATCGCTGCTACAAGTCTCATCGAGCCTTCTATCCGTCACTTCCGGAAGCTAGATTGGACTATTGGGCATCTATCAAGGACTCTAAGGCTGCCATATGACTTAAGATGCCTGCTACAAGTCTCAAAATCGCGGCTCTAAGTCCCTTCCTGCAGCTAGATTGGACTATTGAGCAGCTATCAAGGACCCTCTAAGGCTGCCATATGACTTAAGATCGCTGCTACAAGTCTCATCGAGCCCTTCTATCCGTCACTTCCGGAAGCTAGATTGGACTATTGGGCATCTATCATGGACTCTAAGGCTGCCATATGACTTAAGATCGCTGCTACAAGTCTCATCGACCCTTCTATCCGTCACTTCCGGAAGCTAGATTGGACTATTGGGCATCTATCAAGGACTCTAAGGCTGCCAAATGACTTAAGATCGCTGCTACAAGTCTCATCGAGCCGGCTATAAGTCCCTTCCGGAAGCTAGATTGGACTATTGGGCATCTATCAAGGACTCTAAGGCTGCCATATGACTTAAGATGGCTGCTACAAGTCTCATCGAGCCGGCTATCCGTCACTTCCGGAAGCTAGATTGGACTATTGGGCATCTATCAAGGACTCTAAGGCTGCCAAATGACTTAAGATCGCTGCTACAAGTCTCATCGAGCCGGCTATCCGTCACTTCCGGAAGCTAGATTGGACTATTGGGCATCTATCAAGGACTCTAAGGCTGCCATATGACTTAAGATCGCTGCTACAAGTCTCATCGAGCCGCCTATCCGTCACTTCCGGAAGCTAGATTGGACTATTGGGCATCTATCAAGGACTCTAAGGCTGCCAAATGACTTAAGATCGCTGCTACAAGTCTCATCGAGCCGCCTATCCGTCACTTCCGGAAGCTAGATTGGACTATTGGGCATCTATCAAGGACTCTAAGGCTGCCAAATGACTTAAGATCGCTGCTACAAGTCTCATCGAGCCTTCTATCCGTCACTTCCGGAAGCTAGATTGGACTATTGGGCATCTATCAAGGACTCTAAGGCTGCCATATGACTTAAGATGGCTGCTACAAGTCTCAACGAGCGCGGCTCTAAGTCACTTCCGGAAGCTAGATTGGACTATTGGGCAGCTATCAAGGACCCTAAGGCTGCCATATGACTTAAGATCGCTGCTACAAGTCTCATCGAGCCGCCTATCCGTCACTTCCGGAAGCTAGATTGGACTATTGGGCATCTATCAAGGACTCTAAGGCTGCCATATGACTTAAGATCGCTGCTACAAGTCTCATCGAGCCGGCTCTATCCGTCACTTCCGGAAGCTAGATTGGACTATTGGGCATCCATCAAGGACTCTAAGGCTGCCATATGACTTAAGATCGCTGCTACAAGTCTCATCGAGCCGGCTATCCGTCACTTCCGGAAGCTAGATTGGACTATTGGGCATCTATCAAGGACTCTAAGGCTGCCATATGACTTAAGATCGCTGCTACAAGTCTCATCGAGCCTTCTATCCGTCACTTCCGGAAGCTAGATTGGACTATTGGGCATCTATCATGGACTCTAAGGCTGCCGTATGACTTAAGATGCCTGCTACAAGTCTCAAAATCGCGGCTCTAAGTCCCTTCCTGCAGCTAGATTGGACTATTGAGCAGCTATCAAGGACCCTAAGGCTGCCATATAACTTAAGATCGCTGGTACAAGTCTCATCGAGCCGCCTATCCGTCACTTCCGGAAGCTAGATTGGACTATTGGGCATACATCAAGGACTCTAAGGCTGCCATATAACTTAAGATCGCTGGTACAAGTCTCATCGAGCCGCCTATCCGTCACTTCCGGAAGCTAGATTGGACTATTGGGCATCTATCAAGGACTCTAAGGCTGCCATATGACCTAAGATCGCTGCTACAAGTCTCATCGAGCCGCCTATCCGTCACTTCCGGAAGCTAGATTGGACTATTGGGCATCTATCAAGGACTCTAAGGCTGCCATATGACCTAAGATCGCTGCTACAAGTCTCATCGACCCTTCTTTCCATCACTTCCGGAAGCTAGATTTGACTATTGGGCATCTATCATGGACTCTAAGGCTGCCAAATGACCTAAGATCGCTGCTACAAGTCTCAAAATCGCGGCTCTAAGTCCCTTCCTGCAGCTAGATTGGACTATTGAGCAGCTATCAAGGACCCTAAGGCTGCCATATAACCTAAGATCGCTGCTACAAGTCTCATCGAGCCGCCTATCCGTCACTTCCGGAAGCTAGATTGGACTATTGGGCATCTATCAAGGACTCTAAGGCTGCCAAATGACTTAAGATCGCTGCTACAAGTCTCAAAATCGACCGGCTCTAAGTCCCTTCCGGAAGCTAGATTGGACTATTGGGCATCTATCAAGGACCCTAAGGCTGCCATATGACTTAAGATCGCTGCTACAAGTCTCATCGAGCCGCCTATCCGTCACTTCCGGAAGCTAGATTGGACTATTGGGCATCTATCAAGGACTCTAAGGCTGCCATATGACCTAAGATCGCTGCTACAAGTCTCATCGACCCTTCTATCCATCACTTCCGGAAGCTAGATTGGACTATTGGGCATCTATCATGGACTCTAAGGCTGCCAAATGACTTAAGATGCCTGCTACAAGTCTCAAAATCGCGGCTCTAAGTCCCTTCCTGCAGCTAGATTGGACTATTGAGCAGCTATCAAGGACCCTAAGGCTGCCATATAACTTAAGATCGCTGGTACAAGTCTCATCGAGCCGCCTATCCGTCACTTCCGGAAGCTAGATTGGACTATTGGGCATACATCAAGGACTCTAAGGCTGCCATATAACTTAAGATCGCTGGTACAAGTCTCATCGAGCCGCCTATCCGTCACTTCCGGAAGCTAGATTGGACTATTGGGCATCTATCAAGGACTCTAAGGCTGCCATATGACTTAAGATGCCTGCTACAAGTCTCAAAATCGCGGCTTCTAAGTCCCTTCCTGCAGCTAGATTGGACTATTGAGCAGCTATCAAGGACCCTAAGGCTGCCATATGACTTAAGATCGCTGCTACAAGTCTCATCGAGCCTTCTATCCGTCACTTCCGGAAGCTAGATTGGACTATTGGGCATCTATCATGGACTCTAAGGCTGCCAAATGACTTAAGATGCCTGCTACAAGTCTCAAAATCGCGGCTCTAAGTCCCTTCCTGCAGCTAGATTGGACTATTGAGCAGCTATCAAGGACCCTAAGGCTGCCATATAACTTAAGATCGCTGGTACAAGTCTCATCGAGCCGCCTATCCGTCACTTCCGGAAGCTAGATTGGACTATTGGGCATCTATCAAGGACTCTAAGGCTGCCATATGACTTAAGATCGCTGCTACAAGTCTCATCGAGCCTTCTTTCCGTCACTTCCGGAAGCTAGATTGGACTATTGGGCATCTATCATGGACTCTAAGGCTGCCATATGACTTAAGATGCCTGCTACAAGTCTCAAAATCGCGGCTCTAAGTCCCTTCCTGCAGCTAGATTGGACTATTGAGCAGCTATCAAGGACCCTAAGGCTGCCATATGACTTAAGATCGCTGCTACAAGTCTCATCGAGCCTTCTATCCGTCACTTCCGGAAGCTAGATTGGACTATTGGGCATCTATCAAGGACTCTAAGGCTGCCAAATGACTTAAGATCGCTGCTACAAGTCTCATCGAGCCTTCTATCCGTCACTTCCGGAAGCTAGATTGGACTATTGGGCATCTATCAAGGACTCTAAGGCTGCCAAATGACTTAAGATCGCTGCTACAAGTCTCATCGAGCCTTCTATCCGTCACTTCCGGAAGCTAGATTGGACTATTGGGCATCTATCAAGGACTCTAAGGCTGCCATATGACTTAAGATCTGCTACAAGTCTCAAAATCGGCTCTAAGTCCCTTCCGGAGCTAGATTGGACTATTGGGCATCTATCAAGGACTCTAAGGCTGCCATATGACTTAAGATCGCTGCTACAAGTCTCATCGAGCCGTCTATCCGTCACTTCCGGAAGCTAGATTGGACTATTGGGCATCTATCAAGGACTCTAAGGCTGCCATATGACTTAAGATGGCTGCTACAAGTCTCATCGAGCCGTCTATCCGTCACTTCCGGAAGCTAGATTGGACTATTGGGCATCCATCAAGGACTCTAAGGCTGCCATATGACTTAAGATCGCTGCTACAAGTCTCATCGAGCCGTCCTATCCGTCACTTCCGGAAGCTAGATTGGACTATTGGGCATCTATCAAGGACTCTAAGGCTGCCATATGACCTAAGATCGCTGCTACAAGTCTCATCGACCCTTCTATCCGTCACTTCCGGAAGCTAGATTGGACTATTGGGCATCTATCATGGACTCTAAGGCTGCCGTATGACTTAAGATGCCTGCTACAAGTCTCAAAATCGCGGCTCTAAGTCCCTTCCTGCAGCTAGATTGGACTATTGAGCAGCTATCAAGGACCCTAAGGCTGCCATATGACTTAAGATCGCTGCTACAAGTCTCATCGAGCCGTCTATCCGTCACTTCCGGAAGCTAGATTGGACTATTGGGCATCTATCATGGACTCTAAGGCTGCCAAATGACTTAAGATGCCTGCTACAAGTCTCAATCGACCGGCTCTAAGTCCCTTCCGGAAGCTAGATTGGACTATTGAGCAGCTATCAAGGACCCTAAGGCTGCCATATGACTTAAGATCGCTGCTACAAGTCTCATCGAGCCGTCTATCCGTCACTTCCGGAAGCTAGATTGGACTATTGGGCATCTATCAAGGACTCTAAGGCTGCCATATGACCTAAGATCGCTGCTACAAGTCTCATCGAGCCTTCTATCCGTCACTTCCGGAAGCTAGATTGGACTATTGGGCATCTATCAAGGACTCTAAGGCTGCCATATGACTTAAGATGCGCTGCTACAAGTCTCAAAATCGCGGCTCTCCGTCACTTCCGGAAGCTAGATTGGACTATTGGGCATCTATCAAGGACTCTAAGGCTGCCATATGACTTAAGATCGCTGCTACAAGTCTCATCGAGCCGCCTATCCGTCACTTCCGGAAGCTAGATTGGACTATTGGGCATCCATCAAGGACTCTAAGGCTGCCATATGACTTAAGATCGCTGCTACAAGTCTCATCGAGCCGCCTATCCGTCACTTCCGGAAGCTAGATTGGACTATTGGGCATCTATCAAGGACTCTAAGGCTGCCATATGACTTAAGATGCCTGCTACAAGTCTCAAAATCGCGGCTCTAAGTCCCTTCCTGCAGCTAGATTGGACTATTGAGCAGCTATCAAGGACCCTAAGGCTGCCATATGACTTAAGATCGCTGCTACAAGTCTCATCGAGCCTTCTATCCGTCACTTCCGGAAGCTAGATTGGACTATTGGGCATCTATCATGGACTCTAAGGCTGCCATATGACTTAAGATGCCTGCTACAAGTCTCAAAATCGCGGCTCTAAGTCCCTTCCGGCAGCTAGATTGGACTATTGAGCATCTATCAAGGACCCTAAGGCTGCCATATGACTTAAGATCGCTGCTACAAGTCTCATCGAGCCGCTTCTATCCGTCACTTCCGGAAGCTAGATTGGACTATTGGGCATCTATCAAGGACTCTAAGGCTGCCATATGACTTAAGATCGCTGCTACAAGTCTCATCGAGCCGGCTATCCGTCACTTCCGGAAGCTAGATTGGACTATTGGGCATCTATCAAGGACTCTAAGGCTGCCAAATGACTTAAGATCGCTGCTACAAGTCTCAATCGAGCCGGCTATCCGTCACTTCCGGAAGCTAGATTGGACTATTGGGCATCTATCAAGGACTCTAAGGCTGCCATATGACTTAAGATCGCTGCTACAAGTCTCATCGAGCCTTCTATCCGTCACTTCCGGAAGCTAGATTGGACTATTGGGCATCTATCAAGGACTCTAAGGCTGCCATATGACTTAAGATCGCTGCTACAAGTCTCATCGAGCCGTCTATCCGTCACTTCCGGAAGCTAGATTGGACTATTGGGCATCTATCAAGGACTCTAAGGCTGCCAAATGACTTAAGATCGCTGCTACAAGTCTCATCGAGCCTTCTATCCGTCACTTCCGGAAGCTAGATTGGACTATTGGGCATCTATCATGGACTCTAAGGCTGCCAAATGACTTAAGATGCCTGCTACAAGTCTCAAAATCGCGGCTTCTAACGTCCCTTCCGGAAGCTAGATTGGACTATTGGGCATCTATCAAGGACTCTAAGGCTGCCATATGACTTAAGATCGCTGCTACAAGTCTCATCGAGCCGCCTATCCGTCACTTCCGGAAGCTAGATTGGACTATTGGGCATACTATCAAGGACTCTAAGGCTGCCATATGACTTAAGATCGCTGCTACAAGTCTCATCGACCCTTCTATCCGTCACTTCCGGAAGCTAGATTTGACTATTGGGCATCTATCATGGACTCTAAGGCTGCCATATGACTTAAGATGCCTGCTACAAGTCTCAAAATCGCGGCTCTAAGTCCCTTCCTGCAGCTAGATTGGACTATTGAGCAGCTATCAAGGACCCTAAGGCTGCCATATGACTTAAGATCGCTGCTACAAGTCTCATCGAGCCGCCTATCCGTCACTTCCGGAAGCTAGATTGGACTATTGGGCATCTATCAAGGACTCTAAGGCTGCCATATGACTTAAGATCGCTGCTACAAGTCTCATCGAGCCTTCTATCCGTCACTTCCGGAAGCTAGATTTGGACTATTGGGCATCTATCATGGACTCTAAGGCTGCCATATGACTTAAGATGCCTGCTACAAGTCTCAAAATCGACGGCTCTCAGTCACTTCCGGAAGCTAGATTGGACTATTGGGCATCTATCAAGGACTCCTAAGGCTGCCATATGACTTAAGATCGCTGCTACAAGTCTCATCGAGCCGTCTATCCGTCACTTCCGGAAGCTAGATTGGACTATTGGGCATCTATCAAGGACTCTAAGGCTGCCAAATGACTTAAGATCGCTGCTACAAGTCTCATCGAGCCTTCTATCCGTCACTTCCGGAAGCTAGATTGGACTATTGGGCATCTATCATGGACTCTAAGGCTGCCATATGACTTAAGATGCCTGCTACAAGTCTCAAAATCGCGGCTCTAAGTCCCTTCCTGCAGCTAGATTGGACTATTGAGCAGCTATCAAGGACCCTAAGGCTGCCATATGACTTAAGATCGCTGCTACAAGTCTCATCGAGCCTTCTATCCGTCACTTCCGGAAGCTAGATTGGACTATTGGGCATCTATCAAGGACTCTAAGGCTGCCAAATGACTTAAGATCGCTGCTACAAGTCTCATCGAGCCGGCTATCCGTCACTTCCGGAAGCTAGATTGGACTATTGGGCATCTATCAAGGACTCTAAGGCTGCCATATGACTTAAGATGGCTGCTACAAGTCTCATCGAGCCGGCTATCCGTCACTTCCGGAAGCTAGATTGGACTATTGGGCATCTATCAAGGACTCTAAGGCTGCCATATGACTTAAGATCGCTGCTACAAGTCTCATCGAGCCTTCTATCCGTCACTTCCGGAAGCTAGATTGGACTATTGGGCATCTATCAAGGACTCTAAGGCTGCCATATGACTTAAGATCGCTGCTACAAGTCTCATCGAGCCTTCTATCCGTCACTTCCGGAAGCTAGATTGGACTATTGGGCATCTATCAAGGACCCTAAGGCTGCCATATGACTTAAGATCGCTGCTACAAGTCTCATCGAGCCTTCTATCCGTCACTTCCGGAAGCTAGATTGGACTATTGGGCATCTATCAAGGACTCTAAGGCTGCCATATGACTTAAGATCGCTGCTACAAGTCTCATCGAGCCGCCTATCCGTCACTTCCGGAAGCTAGATTGGACTATTGGGCATCTATCAAGGACTCTAAGGCTGCCAAATGACTTAAGATCGCTGCTACAAGTCTCATCGACCCTTCTATCCGTCACTTCCGGAAGCTAGATTTGACTATTGGGCATCTATCATGGACTCTAAGGCTGCCATATGACTTAAGATGCCTGCTACAAGTCTCAAAATCGCGGCTCTAAGTCACTTCCTGAAGCTAGATTGGACTATTGGGCATCTATCAAGGACCCTAAGGCTGCCATATGACTTAAGATCGCTGCTACAAGTCTCATCGAGCCTTCTATCCGTCACTTCCGGAAGCTAGATTGGACTATTGGGCATCTATCAAGGACTCTAAGGCTGCCAAATGACTTAAGATCGCTGCTACAAGTCTCATCGAGCCGGCTATCCGTCACTTCCGGAAGCTAGATTGGACTATTGGGCATCTATCAAGGACTCTAAGGCTGCCAAATGACTTAAGATCGCTGCTACAAGTCTCATCGAGCCTTCTATCCGTCACTTCCGGAAGCTAGATTGGACTATTGGGCATCTATCAAGGACTCTAAGGCTGCCAAATGACTTAAGATCGCTGCTACAAGTCTCATCGAGCCGGCTCTATCCGTCACTTCCGGAAGCTAGATTGGACTATTGGGCATCTATCAAGGACTCTAAGGCTGCCATATGACTTAAGATCGCTGCTACAAGTCTCATCGAGCCGCCTATCCGTCACTTCCGGAAGCTAGATTGGACTATTGGGCATCTATCAAGGACTCTAAGGCTGCCATATGACTTAAGATCGCTGCTACAAGTCTCAATCGAGCCGGCTATCCGTCACTTCCGGAAGCTAGATTGGACTATTGGGCATCTATCAAGGACTCTAAGGCTGCCATATGACTTAAGATCGCTGCTACAAGTCTCATCGAGCCTTCTATCCGTCACTTCCGGAAGCTAGATTGGACTATTGGGCATCTATCAAGGACTCTAAGGCTGCCATATGACTTAAGATCGCTGCTACAAGTCTCAAAATCGAGCCGGCTATCCGTCACTTCCGGAAGCTAGATTGGACTATTGGGCATCTATCAAGGACCCTAAGGCTGCCATATGACTTAAGATCGCTGCTACAAGTCTCATCGAGCCTTCTATCCGTCACTTCCGGAAGCTAGATTGGACTATTGGGCATCTATCAAGGACTCTAAGGCTGCCATATGACTTAAGATGCCTGCTACAAGTCTCAAAATCGCGGCTCTAAGTCCCTTCCTGGAAGCTAGATTGGACTATTGAGCAGCTATCAAGGACCCTAAGGCTGCCATATGACTTAAGATCGCTGCTACAAGTCTCATCGAGCCGGCTATCCGTCACTTCCGGAAGCTAGATTGGACTATTGGGCATCTATCAAGGACTCTAAGGCTGCCAAATGACTTAAGATCGCTGCTACAAGTCTCATCGAGCCGGCTATCCGTCACTTCCGGAAGCTAGATTGGACTATTGGGCATCTATCAAGGACTCTAAGGCTGCCATATGACTTAAGATGGCTGCTACAAGTCTCAAAATCGCGGCTCTACGTCACTTCCTGAAGCTAGATTGGACTATTGGGCATCTATCAAGGACTCTAAGGCTGCCATATGACTTAAGATCGCTGCTACAAGTCTCATCGAGCCCTCTATCCGTCACTTCCGGAAGCTAGATTGGACTATTGGGCATCTATCAAGGACTCTAAGGCTGCCAAATGACTTAAGATCCTGCTACAAGTCTCAAATCGAGCCTCTAAGTCCGTCACTTCCGGAAGCTAGATTGGACTATTGGGCATCTATCAAGGACCCTAAGGCTGCCATATGACTTAAGATCGCTGCTACAAGTCTCATCGAGCCGCCTATCCGTCACTTCCGGAAGCTAGATTGGACTATTGGGCATCTATCAAGGACTCTAAGGCTGCCATATGACTTAAGATCGCTGCTACAAGTCTCATCGAGCCTTCTATCCGTCACTTCCGGAAGCTAGATTGGACTATTGGGCATCTATCAAGGACTCTAAGGCTGCCATATGACTTAAGATGGCTGCTACAAGTCTCAATCGCGGCTCTAAGTCCCTTCCTGAAGCTAGATTGGACTATTGAGCATCTATCAAGGACCCTAAGGCTGCCATATGACTTAAGATCGCTGCTACAAGTCTCATCGAGCCTTCTATCCGTCACTTCCGGAAGCTAGATTGGACTATTGGGCATCTATCAAGGACTCTAAGGCTGCCAAATGACTTAAGATCGCTGCTACAAGTCTCATCGAGCCTTCTATCCGTCACTTCCGGAAGCTAGATTGGACTATTGGGCATCTATCAAGGACTCTAAGGCTGCCATATGACTTAAGATCGCTGCTACAAGTCTCAAAATCGAGCCTCCTAACCGTCCCTTCCTGCAGCTAGATTGGACTATTGGGCATCTATCAAGGACTCTAAGGCTGCCATATGACTTAAGATCGCTGCTACAAGTCTCATCGACCCTTCTTTCCGTCACTTCCGGAAGCTAGATTGGACTATTGGGCATCTATCATGGACTCTAAGGCTGCCAAATGACTTAAGATGCCTGCTAAAAGTCTCAAAATCGCAGCTCTAAGTCCCTTCCTGCAGCTAGATTGGACTATTGAACAGCTATCAAGGACCCTAAGGCTGCCATATGACTTAAGATCGCTGCTACAAGTCTCATCGACCCTTCTTTCCATCACTTTCGGAAGCTAGATTTGACTATTGGGCATCTATCATGGACTCTAAGGCTGCCAAATGACCTAAGATCGCTGCTACAAGTCTCATCGAGCCTTCTATCCGTCACTTCCGGAAGCTAGATTGGACTATTGGGCATCTATCAAGGACTCTAAGGCTGCCATATGACTTAAGATCGCTGCTACAAGTCTCATCGAGCCTTCTATCCGTCACTTCCGGAAGCTAGATTGGACTATTGGGCATCTATCAAGGACTCTAAGGCTGCCAAATGACTTAAGATCGCTGCTACAAGTCTCATCGAGCCGGCTATCCGTCACTTCCGGAAGCTAGATTGGACTATTGGGCATCTATCAAGGACTCTAAGGCTGCCATATGACTTAAGATCGCTGCTACAAGTCTCATCGAGCCTTCTATCCGTCACTTCCGGAAGCTAGATTGGACTATTGGGCATCTATCAAGGACTCTAAGGCTGCCATATGACTTAAGATGCGCTGCTACAAGTCTCAAAGAGCGCGGCTCTAAGTCACTTCCGGAAGCTAGATTGGACTATTGGGCAGCTATCAAGGACCCTAAGGCTGCCATATGACTTAAGATCGCTGCTACAAGTCTCATCGAGCCTTCTATCCGTCACTTCCGGAAGCTAGATTGGACTATTGGGCATCTATCAAGGACTCTAAGGCTGCCAAATGACTTAAGATCGCTGCTACAAGTCTCATCGAGCCGTCTATACGTCACTTCCGGAAGCTAGATTGGACTATTGGGCATCTATCAAGGACTCTAAGGCTGCCATATGACTTAAGATCGCTGCTACAAGTCTCATCGAGCCGTCTATCCGTCACTTCCGGAAGCTAGATTGGACTATTGGGCATCTATCAAGGACTCTAAGGCTGCCATATGACTTAAGATCGCTGCTACAAGTCTCATCGACCCTTCTTTCCATCACTTCCGGAAGCTAGATTGGACTATTGGGCATCTATCATGGACTCTAAGGCTGCCATATGACTTAAGATGCCTGCTACAAGTCTCAAAATCGCGGCTCTAAGTCCCTTCCTGAAGCTAGATTGGACTATTGAGCATCTATCAAGGACCCTAAGGCTGCCATATGACTTAAGATGGCTGCTACAAGTCTCATCGAGCCGGCTATCCGTCACTTCCGGAAGCTAGATTGGACTATTGGGCATCTATCAAGGACTCTAAGGCTGCCATATGACTTAAGATCGCTGCTACAAGTCTCATCGAGCCCTTCTATCCGTCACTTCCGGAAGCTAGATTGGACTATTGGGCATCTATCAAGGACTCTAAGGCTGCCAAATGACTTAAGATCGCTGCTACAAGTCTCATCGAGCCGGCTATCCGTCACTTCCGGAAGCTAGATTGGACTATTGGGCATCTATCAAGGACTCTAAGGCTGCCATATGACTTAAGATGGCTGCTACAAGTCTCATCGAGCCGGCTATCCGTCACTTCCGGAAGCTAGATTGGACTATTGGGCATCTATCAAGGACTCTAAGGCTGCCAAATGACTTAAGATCGCTGCTACAAGTCTCATCGAGCCGGCTCTACGTCACTTCCGGAAGCTAGATTGGACTATTGGGCATCTATCAAGGACTCTAAGGCTGCCATATGACTTAAGATCGCTGCTACAAGTCTCATCGAGCCGCCTATCCGTCACTTCCGGAAGCTAGATTGGACTATTGGGCATCTATCAAGGACTCTAAGGCTGCCATATGACTTAAGATCGCTGCTACAAGTCTCATCGAGCCGGCTATCCGTCACTTCCGGAAGCTAGATTGGACTATTGGGCATCTATCAAGGACTCTAAGGCTGCCATATGACTTAAGATCGCTGCTACAAGTCTCAATCGAGCCGGCTATCCGTCACTTCCGGAAGCTAGATTGGACTATTGGGCATCTATCAAGGACTCTAAGGCTGCCATATGACTTAAGATCGCTGCTACAAGTCTCATCGAGCCTTCTATCCGTCACTTCCGGAAGCTAGATTGGACTATTGGGCATCTATCAAGGACTCTAAGGCTGCCATATGACTTAAGATGCCTGCTACAAGTCTCAAAATCGCGGCTCTAAGTCCCTTCCTGCAGCTAGATTGGACTATTGAGCAGCTATCAAGGACCCTAAGGCTGCCATATGACTTAAGATGGCTGCTACAAGTCTCATCGAGCCTTCTATCCGTCACTTCCGGAAGCTAGATTGGACTATTGGGCATCTATCAAGGACTCTAAGGCTGCCATATGACTTAAGATCGCTGCTACAAGTCTCATCGAGCCGTCTATCCGTCACTTCCGGAAGCTAGATTGGACTATTGGGCATCTATCATGGACTCTAAGGCTGCCAAATGACTTAAGATGCCTGCTACAAGTCTCAAAATCGCGGCTATCCGTCCCTTCCGGAAGCTAGATTGGACTATTGGGCAGCTATCAAGGACCCTAAGGCTGCCATATGACTTAAGATCGCTGCTACAAGTCTCATCGAGCCGCCTATCCGTCACTTCCGGAAGCTAGATTGGACTATTGGGCATCCATCAAGGACTCTAAGGCTGCCATATAACTTAAGATCGCTGGTACAAGTCTCATCGAGCCGCCTATCCGTCACTTCCGGAAGCTAGATTGGACTATTGGGCATCTATCAAGGACTCTAAGGCTGCCATATGACTTAAGATCGCTGCTACAAGTCTCATCGAGCCGCCTATCCGTCACTTCCGGAAGCTAGATTGGACTATTGGGCATCTATCAAGGACTCTAAGGCTGCCATATGACCTAAGATCGCTGCTACAAGTCTCATCGACCCTTCTTTCCATCACTTCCGGAAGCTAGATTTGACTATTGGGCATCTATCATGGACTCTAAGGCTGCCGTATGACTTAAGATGCCTGCTACAAGTCTCAAAATCGCGGCTCTAAGTCCCTTCCTGCAGCTAGATTGGACTATTGAGCAGCTATCAAGGACCCTAAGGCTGCCATATGACTTAAGATCGCTGCTACAAGTCTCATCGAGCCGCCTATCCGTCACTTCCGGAAGCTAGATTGGACTATTGGGCATCTATCAAGGACTCTAAGGCTGCCATATGACTTAAGATGCCTGCTACAAGTCTCAAAATCGCGGCTCTAAGTCCCTTCCTGGAAGCTAGATTGGACTATTGGGCATCTATCAAGGACCCTAAGGCTGCCATATGACTTAAGATCGCTGCTACAAGTCTCATCGAGCCGCCTATCCGTCACTTCCGGAAGCTAGATTGGACTATTGGGCATCTATCAAGGACTCTAAGGCTGCCATATGACTTAAGATCGCTGCTACAAGTCTCATCGAGCCGTCTATCCGTCACTTCCGGAAGCTAGATTGGACTATTGGGCATCTATCAAGGACTCTAAGGCTGCCATATGACTTAAGATGGCTGCTACAAGTCTCAAAATCGCGGCTCTAAGTCCCTTTCCGGAAGCTAGATTGGACTATTGGGCATCTATCAAGGACCCTAAGGCTGCCATATAACTTAAGATCGCTGGTACAAGTCTCATCGAGCCGCCTATCCGTCACTTCCGGAAGCTAGATTGGACTATTGGGCATACTATCAAGGACTCTAAGGCTGCCAAATGACTTAAGATCGCTGGTACAAGTCTCATCGAGCCGCCTATCCGTCACTTCCGGAAGCTAGATTGGACTATTGGGCATCTATCAAGGACTCTAAGGCTGCCATATGACTTAAGATGCCTGCTACAAGTCTCAAAATCGCGGCTCTAAGTCCCTTCCTGCAGCTAGATTGGACTATTGGGCAGCTATCAAGGACCCTAAGGCTGCCATATGACTTAAGATCGCTGCTACAAGTCTCATCGAGCCTTCTATCCGTCACTTCCGGAAGCTAGATTGGACTATTGGGCATCTATCAAGGACTCTAAGGCTGCCATATGACTTAAGATGCCTGCTACAAGTCTCAAAATCGCGGCTCTAAGTCCCTTCCTGCAGCTAGATTGGACTATTGAGGCAGCTATCAAGGACCCTAAGGCTGCCATATGACTTAAGATCGCTGGTACAAGTCTCATCGAGCCGCCTATCCGTCACTTCCGGAAGCTAGATTGGACTATTGGGCATCTATCAAGGACTCTAAGGCTGCCATATGACTTAAGATCGCTGCTACAAGTCTCATCGACCCTTCTATCCGTCACTTCCGGAAGCTAGATTTGACTATTGGGCATCTATCAAGGACTCTAAGGCTGCCATATGACTTAAGATGGCTGCTACAAGTCTCAAAATCGCGGCTCTAAGTCCCTTCCGGCAAGCTAGATTGGACTATTGAGCATCTATCAAGGACCCTAAGGCTGCCATA
Source organism: Drosophila sucinea (assembly GCA_018150745.1). Classification (NCBI taxonomy): domain Eukaryota; kingdom Metazoa; phylum Arthropoda; class Insecta; order Diptera; family Drosophilidae; genus Drosophila; species Drosophila sucinea. The sequence continues at coordinate 272,417 of JAECWP010000146.1, read as the reverse complement.
TGACTTAAGATCGCTGCTACAAGTCTCATCGAGCCTTCTATCCGTCACTTCCGGAAGCTAGATTGGACTATTGGGCATCTATCAAGGACTCTAAGGCTGCCATATGACTTAAGATCGCTGCTACAAGTCTCATCGAGCCTTCTATTCACCGTCACTTCCGGAAGCTAGATTGGACTATTGGGCATCTATCAAGGACTCTAAGGCTGCCAAATGACTTAAGATCGCTGCTACAAGTCTCATCGACCTTTCTATCCGTCACTTCCGGAAGCTAGATTTGACTATTGGGCATCTATCATGGACTCTAAGGCTGCCATATGACTTAAGATGACTGCTACAAGTCTCAAAATCGCGGCTCTAAGTCCCTTCCGGAAGCTAGATTGGACTATTGGGCATCTATCAAGGACCCTAAGGCTGCCATATGACTTAAGATCGCTGCTACAAGTCTCATCGAGCCGCCTATCCGTCACTTCCGGAAGCTAGATTGGACTATTGGGCATCCATCAAGGACTCTAAGGCTGCCATATGACTTAAGATCGCTGCTACAAGTCTCATCGAGCCTTCTATCCGTCACTTCCGGAAGCTAGATTTGGACTATTGGGCATCTATCATGGACTCTAAGGCTGCCATATGACTTAAGATGCCTGCTACAAGTCTCAAAATCGCGGCTCTAAGTCCCTTCCGGCAGCTAGATTGGACTATTGAGCAGCTATCAAGGACCCTAAGGCTGCCATATGACTTAAGATCGCTGCTACAAGTCTCATCGAGCCGCCTATCCGTCACTTCCGGAAGCTAGATTGGACTATTGGGCATCCATCAAGGACTCTAAGGCTGCCATATGACTTAAGATCGCTGCTACAAGTCTCATCGACCCTTCTTTCCATCACTTCCGGAAGCTAGATTTGACTATTGGGCATCTATCATGGACTCTAAGGCTGCCGTATGACTTAAGATGCCTGCTACAAGTCTCAAAATCGCGGCTCTAAGTCCCTTCCTGCAGCTAGATTGGACTATTGAGCAGCTATCAAGGACCCTAAGGCTGCCATATGACTTAAGACGGCTGCTACAAGTCTCATCGAGCCTTCTATTCGTCACTTCTGGAAGCTAGATTTGACTATTGGGCATCTATCATGGACTCTAAGGATGCCATATGACCTAAGATCGCTGCTACAAGTCTCATCGACCCTTCTATCCGTCACTTCCGGAAGCTAGATTTGACTATTGGGCATCTATCATGGACTCTAAGGCTGCCGTATGACTAAAGATGCCTGCTACAAGTCTCAAAATCGCGGCTCTAAGTCCCTTCCTGCAGCTAGATTGGACTATTGAGCAGCTATCAAGGACCCTAAGGCTGCCATATGACTTAAGATCGCTGCTACAAGTCTCATCGACCCTTCTATCCGTCACTTCCGGAAGCTAGATTTGACTATTGGGCATCTATCAAGGACTCTAAGGCTGCCAAATGACTTAAGGTCGCTGCTACAATTCTCATCGAGCCGGCTATCCGTCACTTCCGGAAGCTAGATTGGACTATTGGGCATCTATCAAGGACTCTAAGGCTGCCATATGACTTAAGATGCCTGCTACAAGTCTCAAAATCGAGCGGCTCTAAGTCCCTTCCTGCAGCTAGATTGGACTATTGAGCAGCTATCAAGGACCCTAAGGCTGCCATATGACTTAAGATGGCTGCTACAAGTCTCATCGAGCCTTCTATCCGTCACTTCCGGAAGCTAGATTGGACTATTGGGCAGCTATCAAGGACTCTAAGGCTGCCAAATGACTTAAGATCGCTGCTACAAGTCTCATCGAGCCTTCTATCCGTCACTTCCGGAAGCTAGATTGGACTATTGGGCATCTATCAAGGACCCTAAGGCTGCCATATGACTTAAGATGGCTGCTACAAGTCTCATCGAGCCTTCTATCCGTCACTTCCGGAAGCTAGATTGGACTATTGGGCATCTATCAAGGACTCTAAGGCTGCCATATGACTTAAGATCGCTGCTACAAGTCTCATCGAGCCTTCTATCCGTCACTTCCGGAAGCTAGATTGGACTATTGGGCATCTATCAAGGACTCTAAGGCTGCCATATGACTTAAGATCGCTGCTACAAGTCTCATCGAGCCTTCTATCCGTCACTTCCGGAAGCTAGATTTGACTATTGGGCATCTATCATGGACTCTAAGGCTGCCGTATGACTTAAGATGCCTGCTACAAGTCTCAAAATCGCGGCTCTAAGTCCCTTCCTGCAGCTAGATTGGACTATTGAGCAGCTATCAAGGACCCTAAGGCTGCCATATGACTTAAGATGGCGCTGCTACAAGTCTCATCGAGCCTTCTTTCCGTCACTTCCGGAAGCTAGATTGGACTATTGGGCATCTATTCAAGGACTCTAAGGCTGCCAAATGACTTAAGGTCGCTGCTACAAGTCTCATCGAGCCGGCTATCCGTCACTTCCGGAAGCTAGATTGGACTATTGGGCATCTATCAAGGACTCTAAGGCTGCCATATGCCTTAAGATGGCACATACATGTCTCATCGAGCCGGCTATCCGTCACTTCCGGAAGCTAGATTGGACTATTGGGCATCTATCAAGGACTCTAAGGCTGCCAAATGACTTAAGATCGCTGCTACAAGTCTCATCGAGCCGGCTCTACGTCATTTCCGGAAGCTAGATTGGACTATTGGGCATCCATCAAGGACTCTAAGGCTGCCATATGACTTAAGATCGCTGGTACAAGTCTCATCGAGCCGCCTATCCGTCACTTCCGGAAGCTAGATTGGACTATTGGGCATACATCAAGGACTCTAAGGCTGCCATATAACTTAAGATCGCTGGTACAAGTCTCATCGAGCCGCCTATCCGTCACTTCCGGAAGCTAGATTGGACTATTGGGCATCTATCATGGACTCTAAGGCTGCCGTATGACTTAAGATGCCTGCTACAAGTCTCAAAATCGCGGCTCTAAGTCCCTTCCTGCAGCTAGATTGGACTATCAAGGACCCTAAGGCTGCCATATGACTTAAGATCGCTGCTACAAGTCTCATCGACCCTTCTTTCCGTCACTTCCGGAAGCTAGATTGGACTATTGGGCATCTATCATGGACTCTAAGGCTGCCATATGACTTAAGATGCCTGCTACAAGTCTCAAAATCGGGCTCTAAGTCCCTTCCTGCAGCTAGATTGGACTATTGAGCAGCTATCAAGGACCCTAAGGCTGCCATATGACTTAAGATCGCTGCTACAAGTCTCATCGACCCTTCTATCCGTCACTTCCGGAAGCTAGATTTGACTATTGGGCATCTATCATGGACTCTAAGGCTGCCGTATGACTTAAGATGCCTGCTACAAGTCTCAAAATCGCGGCTCTAAGTCCCTTCCTGCAGCTAGATTGGACTATTGAGCAGCTATCAAGGACCCTAAGGCTGCCATATGACTTAAGATCGCTGCTACAAGTCTCATCGAGCCGCCTATCCGTCACTTCCGGAAGCTAGATTGGACTATTGGGCATCTTTCAAGGACTCTAAGGCTGCCAAATGACTTAAGGTCGCTGCTACAATTCTCATCGAGCCGGCTATCCGTCACTTCCGGAAGCTAGATTGGACTATTGGGCATCTATCATGGACTCTAAGGCTGCCGTATGACTTAAGATGCCTGCTACAAGTCTCAAAATCGCGGCTCTAAGTCCCTTCCTGCAGCTAGATTGGACTATTGAGCAGCTATCAAGGACCCTAAGGCTGCCATATGACTTAAGATCGCTGCTACAAGTCTCATCGACCCTTCTTTCCATCACTTCCGGAAGCTAGATTTGACTATTGGGCATCTATCATGGACTCTAAGGCTGCCGTATGACTTAAGATGCCTGCTACAAGTCTCAAAATCGCGGCTCTAAGTCCCTTCCTGCAGCTAGATTGGACTATTGAGCAGCTATCAAGGACCCTAAGGCTGCCATATGACTTAAGATCGCTGGTACAAGTCTCATCGAGCCGCCTATCCGTCACTTCCGGAAGCTAGATTGGACTATTGGGCATACTATCAAGGACTCTAAGGCTGCCATATGACTTAAGATCGCTGCTACAAGTCTCATCGAGCCTTCTATCCGTCACTTCCGGAAGCTAGATTGGACTATTGGGCATCTATCAAGGACTCTAAGGCTGCCATATGACTTAAGATGCCTGCTACAAGTCTCAAAATCGAGCGGCTCTAAGTCCCTTCCTGCAGCTAGATTGGACTATTGAGCAGCTATCAAGGACCCTAAGGCTGCCATATGACTTAAGATCGCTGCTACAAGTCTCATCGAGCCTTCTATCCGTCACTTCCGGAAGCTAGATTGGACTATTGGGCATCTTTCAAGGACTCTAAGGCTGCCAAATGACTTAAGATCGCTGCTACAAGTCTCATCGAGCCGGCTATCCGTCACTTCCGGAAGCTAGATTGGACTATTGGGCATCTATCAAGGACTCTAAGGATGCCATATGACCTAAGATCGCTGCTACAAGTCTCAAAATCGCGGCTCTAAGTCCCTTCCTGCAGCTAGATTGGACTATTGAGCAGCTATCAAGGACCCTAAAGCTGCCATATGACTTAAGATCGCTGCTACAAGTCTCATAGAGCCTTCTTTCCATCACTTCCGGAAGCTAGATTTGACTATTGGGCATCTATCATGGACTCTAAGGCTGCCATATGACTTAAGATGCCTGCTACAAGTCTCAAAATCGCGGCTCTAAGTCCCTTCCTGCAGCTAGATTGGACTATTGAGCAGCTATCAAGGACCCTAAGGCTGCCATATGACTTAAGATCGCTGCTACAAGTCTCATCGAGCCTTCTATCCGTCACTTCCGGAAGCTAGATTGGACTATTGGGCAGCTATCAAGGACTCTAAGGCTGCCAAATGACTTAAGATCGCTGCTACAAGTCTCATCGAGCCGGCTATCCGTCACTTCCGGAAGCTAGATTGGACTATTGGGCATCTATCAAGGACTCTAAGGCTGCCATATGACTTAAGATCGCTGCTACAAGTCTCATCGAGCCGTCTATCCGTCACTTCCGGAAGCTAGATTGGACTATTGGGCATCTATCAAGGACTCTAAGGCTGCCAAATGACTTAAGATCGCTGCTACAAGTCTCATCGAGCCGGCTATCCGTCACTTCCGGAAGCTAGATTGGACTATTGGGCATCTATCAAGGACTCTAAGGCTGCCATATGACTTAAGATCGCTGCTACAAGTCTCATCGAGCCGGCTATCCGTCACTTCCGGAAGCTAGATTGGACTATTGGGCATCTATCAAGGACTCTAAGGCTGCCATATGACTTAAGATGCCTGCTACAAGTCTCAAAATCGCGGCTCTAAGTCCCTTCCTGCAGCTAGATTGGACTATTGAGCAGCTATCAAGGACCCTAAGGCTGCCATATGACTTAAGATCGCTGCTACAAGTCTCATCGAGCCTTCTATCCGTCACTTCCGGAAGCTAGATTGGACTATTGGGCAGCTTTCAAGGACTCTAAGGCTGCCAAATGACTTAAGGTCGCTGCTACAAGTCTCATCGAGCCTTCTATCCGTCACTTCCGGAAGCTAGATTGGACTATTGGGCATCTATCAAGGACCCTAAGGCTGCCATATGACTTAAGATGGCTGCTACAAGTCTCATCGAGCCTTCTATCCGTCACTTCCGGAAGCTAGATTGGACTATTGGGCATCTATCAAGGACCCTAAGGCTGCCATATGACTTAAGATCGCTGCTACAAGTCTCATCGAGCCTTCTATCCGTCACTTCCGGAAGCTAGATTGGACTATTGGGCATCTATCATGGACTCTAAGGCTGCCATATGACTTAAGATGCCTGCTACAAGTCTCAAAATCGCGGCTCTAAGTCCCTTCCGGAAGCTAGATTGGACTATTGGGCAGCTATCAAGGACCCTAAGGCTGCCATATGACTTAAGATGGCTGCTACAAGTCTCATCGAGCCTTCTATTCGTCACTTCCGGAAGCTAGATTGGACTATTGGGCATCTATCAAGGACTCTAAGGCTGCCATATGACTTAAGATCGCTGCTACAAGTCTCATCGAGCCTTCTATCCGTCACTTCCGGAAGCTAGATTTGACTATTGGGCATCTATCAAGGACTCTAAGGCTGCCAAATGACTTAAGATCGCTGCTACAAGTCTCATCGAGCCGGCTATCCGTCACTTCCGGAAGCTAGATTGGACTATTGGGCATCTATCAAGGACTCTAAGGCTGCCATATGACTTAAGATGGCTGCTACAAGTCTCATCGAGCCGGCTATCCGTCACTTCCGGAAGCTAGATTGGACTATTGGGCATCTATCAAGGACTCTAAGGCTGCCAAATGACTTAAGATCGCTGCTACAAGTCTCATCGAGCCGGCTCTATCGTCACTTCCGGAAGCTAGATTGGACTATTGGGCATCTATCAAGGACTCTAAGGCTGCCATATGACTTAAGATCGCTGCTACAAGTCTCATCGAGCCGCCTATCCGTCACTTCCGGAAGCTAGATTGGACTATTGGGCATCTATCAAGGACTCTAAGGCTGCCATATAACTTAAGATCGCTGGTACAAGTCTCATCGAGCCGCCTATCCGTCACTTCCGGAAGCTAGATTGGACTATTGGGCATCTATCAAGGACTCTAAGGCTGCCATATGACCTAAGATCGCTGCTACAAGTCTCATCGACCCTTCTTTCCATCACTTCCGGAAGCTAGATTGGACTATTGGGCATCTATCATGGACTCTAAGGCTGCCGTATGACTTAAGATGCCTGCTACAAGTCTCAAAATCGCGGCTCTAAGTCCCTTCCTGCAGCTAGATTGGACTATTGAGCAGCTATCAAGGACCCTAAGGCTGCCATATGACTTAAGATCGCTGCTACAAGTCTCATCGACCCTTCTTTCCATCACTTCCGGAAGCTAGATTTGACTATTGGGCATCTATCATGGACTCTAAGGCTGCCGTATGACTTAAGATGCCTGCTACAAGTCTCAAAATCGCGGCTCTAAGTCCCTTCCTGCAGCTAGATTGGACTATTGAGCAGCTATCAAGGACCCTAAGGCTGCCATATGACTTAAGATCGCTGCTACAAGTCTCATCGAGCCTTCTATCCGTCACTTCCGGAAGCTAGATTGGACTATTGGGCATCTATCAAGGACTCTAAGGCTGCCATATGACTTAAGATCGCTGCTACAAGTCTCATCGAGCCGGCTATCCGTCACTTCCGGAAGCTAGATTGGACTATTGGGCATCTATCAAGGACTCTAAGGCTGCCATATGACTTAAGATCGCTGCTACAAGTCTCATCGAGCCGGCTATCCGTCACTTCCGGAAGCTAGATTGGACTATTGGGCATCTATCAAGGACTCTAAGGCTGCCATATAACTTAAGATCGCTGGTACAAGTCTCATCGAGCCGCCTATCCGTCACTTCCGGAAGCTAGATTGGACTATTGGGCATACATCAAGGACTCTAAGGCTGCCATATAACTTAAGATCGCTGCTACAAGTCTCATCGAGCCGCCTATCCGTCACTTCCGGAAGCTAGATTGGACTATTGGGCATCTATCAAGGACTCTAAGGCTGCCGTATGACTTAAGATGCCTGCTACAAGTCTCAAAATCGCGGCTCTAAGTCCCTTCCTGCAGCTAGATTGGACTATTGAGCAGCTATCAAGGACCCTAAGGCTGCCATATGACTTAAGATCGCTGCTACAAGTCTCATCGAGCCTTCTATCCGTCACTTCCGGAAGCTAGATTGGACTATTGGGCATCTATCATGGACTCTAAGGCTGCCATATGACTTAAGATGGCTGCTACAAGTCTCATCGACCGCGGCTCTACGTCACTTCCGGAAGCTAGATTGGACTATTGGGCATCTATCAAGGACTCTAAGGCTGCCATATGACTTAAGATCGCTGCTACAAGTCTCATCGAGCCTTCTATCCGTCACTTCCGGAAGCTAGATTGGACTATTGGGCATCTATCAAGGACTCTAAGGCTGCCATATGACTTAAGATCGCTGCTACAAGTCTCATCGAGCCGGCTATCCGTCACTTCCGGAAGCTAGATTGGACTATTGGGCATCTATCAAGGACTCTAAGGCTGCCATATGACTTAAGATGGCTGCTACAAGTCTCATCGAGCCGGCTATCCGTCACTTCCGGAAGCTAGATTGGACTATTGGGCATCTATCAAGGACTCTAAGGCTGCCAAATGACTTAAGATCGCTGCTACAAGTCTCATCGAGCCGGCTATCCGTCACTTCCGGAAGCTAGATTGGACTATTGGGCATCTATCAAGGACTCTAAGGCTGCCATATGACTTAAGATCGCTGCTACAAGTCTCATCGAGCCGCTCTATCCGTCACTTCCGGAAGCTAGATTGGACTATTGGGCATCTATCAAGGACTCTAAGGCTGCCATATGACTTAAGATCGCTGGTACAAGTCTCATCGAGCCGCCTATCCGTCACTTCCGGAAGCTAGATTGGACTATTGGGCATCTATCAAGGACTCTAAGGCTGCCATATGACTTAAGATCGCTGCTACAAGTCTCATCGAGCCGGCTATCCGTCACTTCCGGAAGCTAGATTGGACTATTGGGCATCTATCAAGGACTCTAAGGCTGCCATATGACTTAAGATGCCTGCTACAAGTCTCAAAATCGCGGCTCTAAGTCCCTTCCTGCAAGCTAGATTGGACTATTGAGCAGCTATCAAGGACCCTAAGGCTGCCATATGACTTAAGATCGCTGCTACAAGTCTCATCGAGCCTTCTATCCGTCACTTCCGGAAGCTAGATTGGACTATTGGGCATCTATCAAGGACTCTAAGGCTGCCAAATGACTTAAGATCGCTGCTACAAGTCTCATCGAGCCTTCTATCCGTCACTTCCGGAAGCTAGATTGGACTATTGGGCATCTATCATGGACTCTAAGGCTGCCATATGACTTAAGATGCCTGCTACAAGTCTCAAAATCGCGGCTCTAAGTCCCTTCCTGCAGCTAGATTGGACTATTGAGCAGCTATCAAGGACCCTAAGGCTGCCATATAACTTAAGATCGCTGGTACAAGTCTCAATCGAGCCGCCTATCCGTCACTTCCGGAAGCTAGATTGGACTATTGGGCATACATCAAGGACTCTAAGGCTGCCATATAACTTAAGATCGCTGCTACAAGTCTCATCGACCCTTCTTTCCATCACTTCCGGAAGCTAGATTTGACTATTGGGCATCTATCATGGACTCTAAGGCTGCCGTATGACTTAAGATGCCTGCTACAAGTCTCAAAATCGCGGCTCTAAGTCCCTTCCTGCAGCTAGATTGGACTATTGAGCAGCTATCAAGGACCCTAAGGCTGCCATATGACTTAAGATCGCTGCTACAAGTCTCATCGAGCCTTCTATCCGTCACTTCCGGAAGCTAGATTTGACTATTGGGCATCTATCATGGACTCTAAGGCTGCCATATGACCTAAGATCGCTGCTACAAGTCTCAAAATCGAGCCGCTCTATCCGTCACTTCCGGAAGCTAGATTGGACTATTGGGCATCTATCAAGGACTCTAAGGCTGCCATATGACTTAAGATCGCTGCTACAAGTCTCATCGACCCTTCTATCCGTCACTTCCGGAAGCTAGATTTGACTATTGGGCATCTATCATGGACTCTAAGGCTGCCGTATGACTTAAGATGCCTGCTACAAGTCTCAAAATCGCGGCTCTAAGTCCCTTCCTGCAGCTAGATTGGACTATTGAGCAGCTATCAAGGACCCTAAGGCTGCCATATAACTTAAGATCGCTGGTACAAGTCTCATCGAGCCGCCTATCCGTCACTTCCGGAAGCTAGATTGGACTATTGGGCATCTATCAAGGACTCTAAGGCTGCCATATGACTTAAGATCGCTGCTACAAGTCTCATCGAGCCCTTCTATCCGTCACTTCCGGAAGCTAGATTGGACTATTGGGCATCTATCATGGACTCTAAGGCTGCCGTATGACTTAAGATGCCTGCTACAAGTCTCAAAATCGCGGCTCTAAGTCCCTTCCTGCAGCTAGATTGGACTATTGAGCAGCTATCAAGGACCCTAAGGCTGCCATATGACTTAAGATCGCTGCTACAAGTCTCATCGAGCCTTCTATCCGTCACTTCCGGAAGCTAGATTGGACTATTGGGCATCTATCAAGGACTCTAAGGCTGCCATATGACTTAAGATCGCTGCTACAAGTCTCATCGAGCCGTCTATCCGTCACTTCCGGAAGCTAGATTGGACTATTGGGCATCTATCAAGGACTCTAAGGCTGCCATATGACTTAAGATCGCTGCTACAAGTCTCATCGAGCCTTCTATCCGTCACTTCCGGAAGCTAGATTGGACTATTGGGCATCTATCATGGACTCTAAGGCTGCCGTATGACTTAAGATGCCTGCTACAAGTCTCAAAATCGCGGCTCTAAGTCCCTTCCTGCAGCTAGATTGGACTATTGAGCAGCTATCAAGGACCCTAAGGCTGCCATATGACTTAAGATCGGCTGCTACAAGTCTCATCGAGCCTTCTATTCCGTCACTTCCGGAAGCTAGATTGGACTATTGGGCATCTATCAAGGACTCTAAGGCTGCCAAATGACTTAAGATGCCTGCTACAAGTCTCATCGAGCCTTCTATCCGTCACTTCCGGAAGCTAGATTGGACTATTGGGCAGCTATCAAGGACCCTAAGGCTGCCATATGACTTAAGATGGCTGCTACAAGTCTCATCGAGCCTTCTATTCGTCACTTCCGGAAGCTAGATTGGACTATTGGGCATCTATCAAGGACTCTAAGGCTGCCATATGACTTAAGATCGCTGCTACAAGTCTCATCGAGCCTTCTATCCGTCACTTCCGGAAGCTAGATTGGACTATTGGGCATCTATCAAGGACTCTAAGGCTGCCATATGACTTAAGATCGCTGCTACAAGTCTCATCGAGCCTTCTATCCGTCACTTCCGGAAGCTAGATTGGACTATTGGGCATCTATCATGGACTCTAAGGCTGCCATATGACTTAAGATGCCTGCTACAAGTCTCAAAATCGACGGCTCTAAGTCACCTTCCTGCAGCTAGATTGGACTATTGAGCAGCTATCAAGGACCCTAAGGCTGCCATATGACTTAAGATCGCTGCTACAAGTCTCATCGAGCCTTCTATCCGTCACTTCCGGAAGCTAGATTTGACTATTGGGCATCTATCATGGACTCTAAGGCTGCCGTATGACTTAAGATGCCTGCTACAAGTCTCAAAATCGCGGCTCTAAGTCCCTTCCTGCAGCTAGATTGGACTATTGAGCAGCTATCAAGGACCCTAAGGCTGCCATATAACTTAAGATCGCTGGTACAAGTCTCATCGAGCCGCCTATCCGTCACTTCCGGAAGCTAGATTGGACTATTGGGCATCTATCAAGGACTCTAAGGCTGCCATATGACTTAAGATCGCTGCTACAAGTCTCATCGAGCCGCCTATCCGTCACTTCCGGAAGCTAGATTGGACTATTGGGCATCTATCAAGGACTCTAAGGCTGCCATATGACTTAAGATCGCTGCTACAAGTCTCATCGAGCCTTCTATCCGTCACTTCCGGAAGCTAGATTGGACTATTGGGCATCTATCAAGGACTCTAAGGCTGCCAAATGACTTAAGATCGCTGCTACAAGTCTCATCGAGCCTTCTATCCGTCACTTCCGGAAGCTAGATTGGACTATTGGGCATCTATCAAGGACTCTAAGGCTGCCATATGACTTAAGATCGCTGCTACAAGTCTCATCGAGCCTTCTATCCGTCACTTCCGGAAGCTAGATTGGACTATTGAGCAGCTATCAAGGACCCTAAGGCTGCCATATGACTTAAGATCGCTGCTACAAGTCTCATCGAGCCTTCTATCCGTCACTTCCGGAAGCTAGATTGGACTATTGGGCATCTATCAAGGACTCTAAGGCTGCCATATGACTTAAGATCGCTGCTACAAGTCTCATCGAGCCTTCTATCCGTCACTTCCGGAAGCTAGATTGGACTATTGGGCATCTATCAAGGACTCTAAGGCTGCCAAATGACCTAAGATCGCTGCTACAAGTCTCATCGACCCTTCTATCCGTCACTTCCGGAAGCTAGATTTGACTATTGGGCATCTATCATGGACTCTAAGGCTGCCGTATGACTTAAGATGCCTGCTACAAGTCTCAAAATCGCGGCTCTAAGTCCCTTCCTGCAGCTAGATTGGACTATTGAGCAGCTATCAAGGACCCTAAGGCTGCCATATGACTTAAGATCGCTGCTACAAGTCTCATCGAGCCTTCTATCCGTCACTTCCGGAAGCTAGATTTGACTATTGGGCATCTATCATGGACTCTAAGGCTGCCGTATGACTTAAGATGCCTGCTACAAGTCTCAAAATCGCGGCTCTAAGTCCCTTCCTGCAGCTAGATTGGACTATTGAGCAGCTATCAAGGACCCTAAGGCTGCCATATGACTTAAGATCGCTGCTACAAGTCTCATCGAGCCTTCTATCCGTCACTTCCGGAAGCTAGATTTGACTATTGGGCATCTATCATGGACTCTAAGGCTGCCGTATGACTTAAGATGCCTGCTACAAGTCTCAAAATCGCGGCTCTAAGTCCCTTCCTGCAGCTAGATTGGACTATTGAGCAGCTATCAAGGACCCTAAGGCTGCCATATAACTTAAGATCGCTGGTACAAGTCTCATCGAGCCGCCTATCCGTCACTTCCGGAAGCTAGATTGGACTATTGGGCATACATCAAGGACTCTAAGGCTGCCATATGACTTAAGATCGCTGCTACAAGTCTCATCGACCCTTCTATCCGTCACTTCCGGAAGCTAGATTTGACTATTGGGCATCTATCATGGACTCTAAGGCTGCCATATGACTTAAGATGCCTGCTACAAGTCTCAAAATCGCGGCTCTAAGTCCCTTCCTGCAGCTAGATTGGACTATTGAGCAGCTATCAAGGACCCTAAGGCTGCCATATGACTTAAGATCGCTGCTACAAGTCTCATCGAGCCTTCTATCCGTCACTTCCGGAAGCTAGATTGGACTATTGGGCATCTATCATGGACTCTAAGGCTGCCATATGACTTAAGATCGCTGCTACAAGTCTCATCGACCCTTCTATCCGTCACTTCCGGAAGCTAGATTGGACTATTGGGCATCTATCAAGGACTCTAAGGCTGCCATATGACCTAAGATCGCTGCTACAAGTCTCATCGAGCCTTCTATCCGTCACTTCCGGAAGCTAGATTTGGACTATTGGGCATCTATCATGGACTCTAAGGCTGCCATATGACTTAAGATGCGCTGCTACAAGTCTCAAAATCGGCTGCTCTAAGTCCCTTCCTGCAGCTAGATTGGACTATTGAGCAGCTATCAAGGACCCTAAGGCTGCCATATGACTTAAGATCGCTGCTACAAGTCTCATCGAGCCTTCTATCCGTCACTTCCGGAAGCTAGATTGGACTATTGGGCATCTATCAAGGACTCTAAGGCTGCCAAATGACTTAAGATCGCTGCTACAAGTCTCATCGAGCCTTCTATTCGTCACTTCCGGAAGCTAGATTGGACTATTGGGCAGCTATCAAGGACCCTAAGGCTGCCATATGACTTAAGATGGCTGCTACAAGTCTCATCGAGCCTTCTATCCGTCACTTCCGGAAGCTAGATTGGACTATTGGGCATCTATCAAGGACTCTAAGGCTGCCATATGACTTAAGATCGCTGCTACAAGTCTCATCGAGCCTTCTATCCGTCACTTCCGGAAGCTAGATTGGACTATTGGGCATCTATCAAGGACTCTAAGGCTGCCAAATGACTTAAGATCGCTGCTACAAGTCTCATCGACCCTTCTATCCGTCACTTCCGGAAGCTAGATTTGACTATTGGGCATCTATCATGGACTCTAAGGCTGCCGTATGACTTAAGATGCCTGCTACAAGTCTCAAAATCGCGGCTCTAAGTCCCTTCCTGCAGCTAGATTGGACTATTGAGCAGCTATCAAGGACCCTAAGGCTGCCATATGACTTAAGACGGCTGCTACAAGTCTCATCGAGCCTTCTATTCGTCACTTCCGGAAGCTAGATTGGACTATTGGGCATCTATCAAGGACTCTAAGGCTGCCAAATGACTTAAGATCGCTGCTACAAGTCTCATCGAGCCGGCTATCCGTCACTTCCGGAAGCTAGATTGGACTATTGGGCATCTATCAAGGACTCTAAGGCTGCCATATGACTTAAGATGGCTGCTACAAGTCTCATCGAGCCGGCTATCCGTCACTTCCGGAAGCTAGATTGGACTATTGGGCATCTATCAAGGACTCTAAGGCTGCCAAATGACTTAAGATCGCTGCTACAAGTCTCATCGAGCCGGCTCTCCGTCACTTCCGGAAGCTAGATTGGACTATTGGGCATCCATCAAGGACTCTAAGGCTGCCATATGACTTAAGATCGCTGGTACAAGTCTCATCGAGCCGCCTATCCGTCACTTCCGGAAGCTAGATTGGACTATTGGGCATCTATCAAGGACTCTAAGGCTGCCATATAACTTAAGATCGCTGGTACAAGTCTCATCGAGCCGCCTATCCGTCACTTCCGGAAGCTAGATTGGACTATTGGGCATCTATCAAGGACTCTAAGGCTGCCATATGACTTAAGATCGCTGCTACAAGTCTCATCGAGCCGGCTATCCGTCACTTCCGGAAGCTAGATTGGACTATTGGGCATCTATCAAGGACTCTAAGGCTGCCATATGACTTAAGATGGCTGCTACAAGTCTCAACGAGCCGGCTCTACGTCCCTTCCTGCAGCTAGATTGGACTATTGAGCAGCTATCAAGGACCCTAAGGCTGCCATATAACTTAAGATCGCTGGTACAAGTCTCATCGAGCCGCCTATCCGTCACTTCCGGAAGCTAGATTGGACTATTGGGCATCTATCATGGACTCTAAGGCTGCCAAATGACTTAAGATGCCTGCTACAAGTCTCAAAATCGCGGCTCTAAGTCCCTTCCTGCAGCTAGATTGGACTATTGAACAGCTATCAAGGACCCTAAGGCTGCCATATGACTTAAGATCGCTGCTACAAGTCTCATCGACCCTTCTTTCCATCACTTCCGGAAGCTAGATTTGACTATTGGGCATCTATCATGGACTCTAAGGCTGCCGTATGACTTAAGATGCCTGCTACAAGTCTCAAAATCGCGGCTCTAAGTCCCTTCCTGCAGCTAGATTGGACTATTGAGCAGCTATCAAGGACCCTAAGGCTGCCATATAACTTAAGATCGCTGGTACAAGTCTCATCGAGCCGCCTATCCGTCACTTCCGGAAGCTAGATTTGACTATTGGGCATCTATCATGGACTCTAAGGCTGCCGTATGACTTAAGATGCCTGCTACAAGTCTCAACACGCGCTTCTAAGTCACTTCCTGGAAGCTAGATTGGACTATTGAGCAGCTATCAAGGACCATAAGGCTGCCATATAACTTACGATCGCTGGTACAAGTCTAATCGAGCCGCCTATCCGTCACTTCCGGAAGCTAGATTGGACTATTGGGCATCTATCAAGGACTCTAAGGCTGCCATATGACTTAAGATCGCTGCTACAAGTCTCATCGAGCCGGCTATCCGTCACTTCCGGAAGCTAGATTGGACTATTGGGCATCTATCATGGACTCTAAGGCTGCCGTATGACTTAAGATGCCTGCTACAAGTCTCAAAATCGCGGCTCTAAGTCCCTTCCTGCAGCTAGATTGGACTATTGAGCAGCTATCAAGGACCCTAAGGCTGCCATATGACTTAAGATCGCTGCTACAAGTCTCATCGACCCTTCTATCCGTCACTTCCGGAAGCTAGATTTGACTATTGGGCATCTATCATGGACTCTAAGGCTGCCGTATGACTTAAGATGCCTGCTACAAGTCTCAAAATCGCGGCTCTAAGTCCCTTTCTGCAGCTAGATTGGACTATTGAGCAGCTATCAAGGACCATAAGGCTGCCATATAACTTACGATCGCTGGTACAAGTCTAATCGAGCCGCCTATCCGTCACTTCCGGAAGCTAGATTGGACTATTGGGCATACATCAAGGACTCTAAGGCTGCCATATAACTTAAGATCGCTGCTACAAGTCTCATCGAGCCGTCTATCCGTCACTTCCGGAAGCTAGATTGGACTATTGGGCATCTATCATGGACTCTAAGGCTGCCGTATGACTTAAGATGCCTGCTACAAGTCTCAAAATCGCGGCTCTAAGTCCCTTCCTGCAGCTAGATTGGACTATTGAGCAGCTATCAAGGACCCTAAGGCTGCCATATGACTTAAGACGGCTGCTACAAGTCTCATCGAGCCTTCTATTCGTCACTTCTGGAAGCTAGATTGGACTATTGAGCAGCTTTCAAGGACTCTAAGGCTGCCAAATGACTTAAGATCGCTGCTACAAGTCTCATCGAGCCGGCTATCCGTCACTTCCGGAAGCTAGATTGGACTATTGGGCATCTATCAAGGACTCTAAGGCTGCCATATGACTTAAGATGCGCTGCTACAAGTCTCAAAAGCGCGGCTCTAAGTCCCTTCCGGAAGCTAGATTGGACTATTGAGCAGCTATCAAGGACCCTAAGGCTGCCATATGACTTAAGACGGCTGCTACAAGTCTCATCGAGCCTTCTATTCGTCACTTCTGGAAGCTAGATTTGACTATTGGGCATCTATCATGGACTCTAAGGCTGCCGTATGACTTAAGATGCCTGCTACAAGTCTCAAAGTCGCGGCTCTAAGTCCCTTCCTGCAGCTAGATTGGACTATTGAGCAGCTATCAAGGACCCTAAGGCTGCCATATGACTTAAGATCGCTGCTACAAGTCTCATCGACCCTTCTATCCGTCACTTCCGGAAGCTAGATTTGACTATTGGGCATCTATCATGGACTCTAAGGCTGCCGTATGACTTAAGATGCCTGCTACAAGTCTCAAAATCGCGGCTCTAAGTCCCTTCCTGCAGCTAGATTGGACTATTGAGCAGCTATCAAGGACCCTAAGGCTGCCATATGACTTAAGATCGCTGCTACAAGTCTCATCGACCCTTCTATCCGTCACTTCCGGAAGCTAGATTTGACTATTGGGCATCTATCATGGACTCTAAGGCTGCCGTATGACTTAAGATGCCTGCTACAAGTCTCAAAATCGCGGCTCTAAGTCCCTTCCTGAAGCTAGATTGGACTATTGAGCAGCTATCAAGGACCCTAAGGCTGCCATATAACTTAAGATCGCTGGTACAAGTCTCATCGAGCCGCCTATCCGTCACTTCCGGAAGCTAGATTGGACTATTGGGCATCTATCAAGGACTCTAAGGCTGCCATATGACTTAAGATCGCTGCTACAAGTCTCATCGAGCCGGCTATCCGTCACTTCCGGAAGCTAGATTGGACTATTGGGCATCTATCAAGGACTCTAAGGCTGCCATATGACTTAAGATGCCTGCTACAAGTCTCAAAATCGCGGCTCTAAGTCCCTTCCTGCAGCTAGATTGGACTATTGGGCAGCTATCAAGGACCCTAAGGCTGCCATATGACTTAAGATCGCTGCTACAAGTCTCATCGAGCCGCCTATCCGTCACTTCCGGAAGCTAGATTGGACTATTGGGCATCTATCATGGACTCTAAGGCTGCCGTATGACTTAAGATGCCTGCTACAAGTCTCAAAATCGCGGCTCTAAGTCCCTTTCTGCAGCTAGATTGGACTATTGAGCAGCTATCAAGGACCATAAGGCTGCCATATAACTTACGATCGCTGGTACAAGTCTAATCGAGCCGCCTATCCGTCACTTCCGGAAGCTAGATTGGACTATTGGGCATCTATCAAGGACTCTAAGGCTGCCATATGACTTAAGATCGCTGCTACAAGTCTCATCGAGCCGGCTATCCGTCACTTCCGGAAGCTAGATTGGACTATTGGGCATCTATCAAGGACTCTAAGGCTGCCATATGACTTAAGATGCCTGCTACAAGTCTCAAAATCGCCGGCTATACGTCCCTTCCGGAAGCTAGATTGGACTATTGGGCATCTATCAAGGACCCTAAGGCTGCCATATGACTTAAGATGGCTGCTACAAGTCTCATCGAGCCTTCTATCCGTCACTTCCGGAAGCTAGATTGGACTATTGGGCAGCTTTCAAGGACTCTAAGGCTGCCATATGACTTAAGATGGCTGCTACAAGTCTCATCGAGCCGGCTCTCCGTCACTTCCGGAAGCTAGATTGGACTATTGGGCATCTATCAAGGACTCTAAGGCTGCCATATGACTTAAGATCGCTGCTACAAGTCTCATCGAGCCGGCTATCCGTCACTTCCAGGAAGCTAGATTGGACTATTGGGCATCTATCAAGGACTCTAAGGCTGCCATATGACTTAAGATCGCTGCTACAAGTCTCATCGAGCCGGCTATCCGTCACTTCCGGAAGCTAGATTGGACTATTGGGCATCTATCAAGGACTCTAAGGCTGCCATATGACTTAAGATCGCTGCTACAAGTCTCATCGAGCCGTCTATCCGTCACTTCCGGAAGCTAGATTGGACTATTGGGCATCTATCAAGGACTCTAAGGCTGCCAAATGACTTAAGATCGCTGCTACAAGTCTCATCGAGCCTTCTATCCGTCACTTCCGGAAGCTAGATTTGACTATTGGGCATCTATCATGGACTCTAAGGCTGCCGTATGACTTAAGATGCCTGCTACAAGTCTCAAAATCGCGGCTCTAAGTCCCTTCCTGCAGCTAGATTGGACTATTGAGCAGCTATCAAGGACCCTAAGGCTGCCATATGACTTAAGACGGCTGCTACAAGTCTCATCGAGCCTTCTATTCGTCACTTCTGGAAGCTAGATTGGACTATTGAGCAGCTTTCAAGGACTCTAAGGCTGCCAAATGACTTAAGGTCGCTGCTACAATTCTCATCGAGCCGGCTATCCGTCACTTCCGGAAGCTAGATTGGACTGTTGGGCATCTATCAAGGACTCTAAGGCTGCCATATGCCTTAAGATGGCTGCTACAAGTCTCATCGAGCCGGCTATCCGTCACTTCCGGAAGCTAGATTGGACTATTGGGCATCTATCAAGGACTCTAAGGCTGCCAAATGACTTAAGATCGCTGCTACAAGTCTCATCGAGCCGGCTCTCCGTCATTTCAGGAAGCTAGATTGGACTATTGGGCATCTATCAAGGACTCTAAGGCTGCCAAATGACTTAAGATCGCTGCTACAAGTCTCATCGAGCCGTCTATCCGTCACTTCCGGAAGCTAGATTGGACTATTGGGCATCTATCAAGGACTCTAAGGCTGCCATATGACTTAAGATCGCTGCTACAAGTCTCAAAATCGAGCCTCTAAGTCCGTCACTTCCGGAAGCTAGATTGGACTATTGAGCATCTATCAAGGACCCTAAGGCTGCCATATGACTTAAGATGGCTGCTACAAGTCTCATCGAGCCTTCTATTCGTCACTTCTGGAAGCTAGATTGGACTATTGAGCAGCTTTCAAGGACTCTAAGGCTGCCAAATGACTTAAGATCGCTGCTACAATTCTCATCGAGCCGGCTATCCGTCACTTCCGGAAGCTAGATTGGACTGTTGGGCATCTATCAAGGACCCTAAGGCTGCCATATGCCTTAAGATGGCAGCTACATGTCTCATCGAGCCGGCTATCCGTCACTTCCGGAAGCTAGATTGGACTATTGGGCATCTATCAAGGACTCTAAGGCTGCCATATGACTTAAGATCGCTGCTACAAGTCTCATCGAGCCTTCTATCCGTCACTTCCGGAAGCTAGATTGGACTATTGGGCATCTATCAAGGACTCTAAGGCTGCCAAATGACTTAAGATCGCTGCTACAAGTCTCATCGAGCCTTCTATCCGTCACTTCCGGAAGCTAGATTGGACTATTGGGCATCTATCAAGGACTCTAAGGCTGCCATATGACTTAAGATGCCTGCTACAAGTCTCAAAGAGCGCGGCTCTAAGTCCCTTCCTGCAGCTAGATTGGACTATTGAGCAGCTATCAAGGACCCTAAGGCTGCCATATGACTTAAGATCGCTGGTACAAGTCTCATCGAGCCGCCTATCCGTCACTTCCGGAAGCTAGATTGGACTATTGGGCATCTATCAAGGACTCTAAGGCTGCCATATGACTTAAGATCGCTGCTACAAGTCTCATCGAGCCGCCTATCCGTCACTTCCGGAAGCTAGATTGGACTATTGGGCATCTATCATGGACTCTAAGGCTGCCATATGACTTAAGATGCCTGCTACAAGTCTCAAAGATCGCGGCTCTAAGTCCCTTCCTGCAGCTAGATTGGACTATTGGGCACTATCAAGGACCCTAAGGCTGCCATATGACTTAAGATCGCTGCTACAAGTCTCATCGAGCCGCCTATCCGTCACTTCCGGAAGCTAGATTGGACTATTGGGCATCTATCATGGACTCTAAGGCTGCCGTATGACTTAAGATGCCTGCTACAAGTCTCAAAAGCGCGGCTCTAAGTCCCTTCCTGCAGCTAGATTGGACTATTGAGCAGCTATCAAGGACCCTAAGGCTGCCATATGACTTAAGATGGCTGGTACAAGTCTCATCGAGCCTTCTATCCGTCACTTCCGGAAGCTAGATTGGACTATTGGGCATCTATCAAGGACTCTAAGGCTGCCATATGACTTAAGATCGCTGCTACAAGTCTCATCGACCCTTCTATCCGTCACTTCCGGAAGCTAGATTGGACTATTGGGCATCTATCATGGACTCTAAGGCTGCCGTATGACTTAAGATGCCTGCTACAAGTCTCAAAGAGCGCGGCTCTAAGTCCCTTCCTGAAGCTAGATTGGACTATTGAGCAGCTATCAAGGACCCTAAGGCTGCCATATAACTTAAGATCGCTGGTACAAGTCTCATCGAGCCGCCTATCCGTCACTTCCGGAAGCTAGATTGGACTATTGGGCATCTATCAAGGACTCTAAGGCTGCCATATGACTTAAGATCGCTGGTACAAGTCTCATCGAGCCGGCTATCCGTCACTTCCGGAAGCTAGATTGGACTATTGGGCATCTATCAAGGACTCTAAGGCTGCCATATGACTTAAGATCGCTGCTACAAGTCTCATCGAGCCTTCTTTCCATCACTTCCGGAAGCTAGATTGGACTATTGGGCATCTATCATGGACTCTAAGGCTGCCATATGACTTAAGATGCCTGCTACAAGTCTCATCGAGCCGGCTATCCGTCACTTCCGGAAGCTAGATTGGACTATTGGGCATCTATCATGGACTCTAAGGCTGCCGTATGACTTAAGATGCCTGCTACAAGTCTCAAAATCGCGGCTCTAAGTCCCTTCCTGGAGCTAGATTGGACTATTGGGCATCTATCAAGGACCCTAAGGCTGCCATATGACTTAAGATCGCTGCTACAAGTCTCATCGAGCCGCCTATCCGTCACTTCCGGAAGCTAGATTGGACTATTGGGCATCTATCAAGGACTCTAAGGCTGCCATATGACTTAAGATGGCTGCTACAAGTCTCATCGAGCCTTCTATCCGTCACTTCCGGAAGCTAGATTGGACTATTGGGCATCTATCAAGGACTCTAAGGCTGCCAAATGACTTAAGATCGCTGCTACAAGTCTCATCGAGCCTTCTATCCGTCACTTCCGGAAGCTAGATTTGACTATTGGGCATCTATCATGGACTCTAAGGCTGCCGTATGACTTAAGATGCCTGCTACAAGTCTCATCGAGCCGGCTCTCCGTCACTTCCGGAAGCTAGATTGGACTGTTGGGCATCTATCAAGGACTCTAAGGCTGCCAAATGACTTAAGATCGCTGCTACAAGTCTCATCGAGCCGGCTATCCGTCACTTCCGGAAGCTAGATTGGACTATTGGGCATCTATCAAGGACTCTAAGGCTGCCATATGACTTAAGATGGCAGCTACAAGTCTCATCGAGCCTTCTATCCGTCACTTCCGGAAGCTAGATTGGACTATTGGGCATCTATCAAGGACTCTAAGGCTGCCAAATGACTTAAGATCGCTGCTACAAGTCTCATCGACCCTTCTATCCGTCACTTCCGGAAGCTAGATTTGACTATTGGGCATCTATCATGGACTCTAAGGCTGCCGTATGACTAAAGATGCCTGCTACAAGTCTCAAAATCGCGGCTCTAAGTCCCTTCCTGCAGCTAGATTGGACTATTGAGCAGCTATCAAGGACCCTAAGGCTGCCATATGACTTAAGATCGCTGGTACAAGTCTCATCGAGCCGCCTATCCGTCACTTCCGGAAGCTAGATTGGACTATTGGGCATACTATCAAGGACTCTAAGGCTGCCATATGACTTAAGATCGCTGCTACAAGTCTCATCGAGCCGCCTATCCGTCACTTCCGGAAGCTAGATTGGACTATTGGGCATCTATCAAGGACTCTAAGGCTGCCGTATGACTTAAGATGCCTGCTACAAGTCTCAAAATCGCGGCTCTAAGTCCCTTCCTGCAGCTAGATTGGACTATCAAGGACCCTAAGGCTGCCATATGACTTAAGATCGCTGCTACAAGTCTCATCGAGCCGCCTATCCGTCACTTCCGGAAGCTAGATTGGACTATTGGGCATCTATCATGGACTCTAAGGCTGCCGTATGACTTAAGATGCCTGCTACAAGTCTCAAAATCGCGGCTCTAAGTCCCTTCCTGCAGCTAGATTGGACTATCAAGGACCCTAAGGCTGCCATATGACTTAAGATCGCTGCTACAAGTCTCATCGAGCCGCCTATCCGTCACTTCCGGAAGCTAGATTGGACTATTGGGCATCTATCAAGGACTCTAAGGCTGCCATATGACTTAAGATGGCAGCTACAAGTCTCATCGAGCCTTCTATCCGTCACTTCCGGAAGCTAGATTGGACTATTGGGCATCTATCAAGGACTCTAAGGCTGCCAAATGACTTAAGATCGCTGCTACAAGTCTCATCGACCCTTCTATCCGTCACTTCCGGAAGCTAGATTGGACTATTGGGCATCTATCATGGACTCTAAGGCTGCCGTATGACTAAAGATGCCTGCTACAAGTCTCAAAATCGCGGCTCTAAGTCCCTTCCTGCAGCTAGATTGGACTATTGAGCAGCTATCAAGGACCCTAAGGCTGCCATATAACTTAAGATCGCTGGTACAAGTCTCATCGAGCCGCCTATCCGTCACTTCCGGAAGCTAGATTGGACTATTGGGCATACATCAAGGACTCTAAGGCTGCCATATGACTTAAGATCGCTGGTACAAGTCTCATCGAGCCGCCTATCCGTCACTTCCGGAAGCTAGATTGGACTATTGGGCATACATCAAGGACTCTAAGGCTGCCATATGACTTAAGATCGCTGCTACAAGTCTCATAGACCCTTCTTTCCATCACTTCCGGAAGCTAGATTTGACTATTGGGCATCTATCATGGACTCTAAGGCTGCCGTATGACTTAAGATGCCTGCTACAAGTCTCATCGAGCCGCCTATCCGTCACTTCCGGAAGCTAGATTGGACTATTGGGCATCTATCATGGACTCTAAGGCTGCCGTATGACTTAAGATGCCTGCTACAAGTCTCAAAATCGACGGCTCTAAGTCCCTTCCTGCAGCTAGATTGGACTATTGGGCACTATCAAGGACCCTAAGGCTGCCATATGACTTAAGATCGCTGCTACAAGTCTCATCGAGCCGCCTATCCGTCACTTCCGGAAGCTAGATTGGACTATTGGGCATCTATCATGGACTCTAAGGCTGCCGTATGACTTAAGATGCCTGCTACAAGTCTCAAAATCGCGGCTCTAAGTCCCTTTCTGCAGCTAGATTGGACTATCAAGGACCCTAAGGCTGCCATATGACTTAAGATCGCTGCTACAAGTCTCATCGAGCCGCCTATCCGTCACTTCCGGAAGCTAGATTGGACTATTGGGCATACATCAAGGACTCTAAGGCTGCCATATAACTTAAGATCGCTGGTACAAGTCTCATCGAGCCGGCTATCCGTCACTTCCGGAAGCTAGATTGGACTATTGGGCATACATCAAGGACTCTAAGGCTGCCATATAACTTAAGATCGCTGGTACAAGTCTCATCGAGCCGCCTATCCGTCACTTCCGGAAGCTAGATTGGACTATTGGGCATACTATCAAGGACTCTAAGGCTGCCATATGACCTAAGATCGCTGCTACAAGTCTCATCGACCCTTCTTTCCATCACTTCCGGAAGCTAGATTTGACTATTGGGCATCTATCATGGACTCTAAGGCTGCCGTATGACTTAAGATGCCTGCTACAAGTCTCAAAATCGCGGCTCTAAGTCCCTTCCTGCAGCTAGATTGGACTATTGAGCAGCTATCAAGGACCCTAAGGCTGCCATATAACTTAAGATCGCTGGTACAAGTCTCATCGAGCCGCCTATCCGTCACTTCCGGAAGCTAGATTGGACTATTGGGCATACATCAAGGACTCTAAGGCTGCCATATAACTTAAGATCGCTGGTACAAGTCTCATCGAGCCGCCTATCCGTCACTTCCGGAAGCTAGATTGGACTATTGGGCATCTATCATGGACTCTAAGGCTGCCGTATGACTTAAGATGCCTGCTACAAGTCTCAAAATCGCGTGTCTAAGTCCCTTCCGGCAGCTAGTTTGGACTATTGGGCATCCTTCAAGGACTCTAAGGCTGCCAAATGACCTAAGATCGCTGCTACAAGTCTCATCGACCCTTCTATCCGTCACTTCCGGAAGCTAGATTGGACTATTGGGCATCTATCATGGACTCTAAGGCTGCCGTATGACTTAAGATGCCTGCTACAAGTCTCAAAATCGCGGCTCTAAGTCCCTTCCTGCAGCTAGATTGGACTATTGAGCAGCTATCAAGGACCCTAAGGCTGCCATATGACTTAAGATCGGCTGCTACAAGTCTCATCGAGCCTTCTATCCGTCACTTCCGGAAGCTAGATTGGACTATTGGGCATCTATCAAGGACTCTAAGGCTGCCAAATGACTTAAGATCGCTGCTACAATTCTCATCGAGCCGGCTATCCGTCACTTCCGGAAGCTAGATTGGACTATTGGGCATCTATCAAGGACTCTAAGGCTGCCATATGACTTAAGATGGCTGCTACAAGTCTCATCGAGCCGGCTATCCGTCACTTCCGGAAGCTAGATTGGACTATTGGGCATCTATCATGGACTCTAAGGCTGCCATATGACTTAAGATGCCTGCTACAAGTCTCAAAGAGCGCGGCTCTAAGTCCCTTCCTGAAGCTAGATTGGACTATTGAGCAGCTTTCAAGGACTCTAAGGCTGCCAAATGACTTAAGATCGCTGCTACAATTCTCATCGAGCCGGCTATCCGTCACTTCCGGAAGCTAGATTGGACTGTTGGGCATCTATCAAGGACTCTAAGGCTGCCAAATGACTTAAGATCGCTGCTACAAGTCTCATCGAGCCGGCTATCCGTCACTTCCGGAAGCTAGATTGGACTATTGGGCATCTATCAAGGACTCTAAGGCTGCCATATGACTTAAGATGGCTGCTACAAGTCTCATCGAGCCGGCTATCCGTCACTTCCGGAAGCTAGATTGGACTATTGGGCATCTCTCAAGGACTCTAAGGCTGCCATATGACTTAAGATGGCAGCTACAAGTCTCATCGAGCCGGCTATCCGTCACTTCCGGAAGCTAGATTGGACTATTGGGCATCTATCAAGGACTCTAAGGCTGCCATATGACTTAAGATCGCTGCTACAAGTCTCATCGAGCCGGCTATCCGTCACTTCCGGAAGCTAGATTGGACTGTTGGGCATCTATCAAGGACTCTAAGGCTGCCAAATGACTTAAGATCGCTGCTACAATTCTCATCGAGCCGGCTATCCGTCACTTCCGGAAGCTAGATTGGACTATTGGGCATCTATCAAGGACTCTAAGGCTGCCATATGACTTAAGATGGCTGCTACAAGTCTCATCGAGCCGGCTATCCGTCACTTCCGGAAGCTAGATTGGACTATTGGGCATCTATCAAGGACTCTAAGGCTGCCATATGACTTAAGATCGCTGCTACAAGTCTCATCGAGCCGGCTATCAGTCACTTCCGGAAGCTAGATTGGACTATTGGGCATACATCAAGGACTCTAAGGCTGCCATATAACTTAAGATCGCTGGTACAAGTCTCATCGAGCCGGCTATCCGTCACTTCCGGAAGCTAGATTGGACTGTTGGGCATCTATCAAGGACCCTAAGGCTGCCATATGACTTAAGATCGCTGCTACAAGTCTCATCGAGCCGGCTATCCGTCACTTCCGGAAGCTAGATTGGACTGTTGGGCATCTATCAAGGACCCTAAGGCTGCCATATGACTTAAGATCGCTGCTACAAGTCTCACCGAGCCGGCTATCCGTCACTTCCGGAAGCTAGATTGGACTATTGGGCATCTATCAAGGACTCTAAGGCTGCCAAATGACTTAAGATCGCTGCTACAAGTCTCATCGAGCCGGCTATCCGTCACTTCCGGAAGCTAGATTGGACTATTGGGCATCTATCAAGGACTCTAAGGCTGCCATATGACTTAAGATCGCTGCTACAAGTCTCATCGAGCCGGCTATCCGTCACTTCCGGAAGCTAGATTGGACTATTGGGCATCTTTCAAGGACTCTAAGGCTGCCAAATGACTTAAGATGGCTGCTACAAGTCTCATCGAGCCGGCTATCCGTCACTTCCGGAAGCTAGATTGGACTATTGGGCATCTATCAAGGACTCTAAGGCTGCCATATGACTTAAGATCGCTGCTACAAGTCTCATCGAGCCGGCTATCCGTCACTTCCGGAAGCTAGATTGGACTGTTGGGCATCTATCAAGGACCCTAAGGCTGCCATATGACTTAAGATGGCTGCTACAAGTCTCATCGAGCCGGCTATCCGTCACTTCCGGAAGCTAGATTGGACTATTGGGCATCTATCAAGGACTCTAAGGCTGCCAAATGACTTAAGATCGCTGCTACAAGTCTCATCCGAGCCGGCTATCCGTCACTTCCGGAAGCTAGATTGGACTATTGGGCATCTATCAAGGACTCTAAGGCTGCCATATGACTTAAGATCGCTGCTACAAGTCTCATCGAGCCGGCTATCCGTCACTTCCGGAAGCTAGATTGGACTGTTGGGCATCTATCAAGGACCCTAAGGCTGCCATATGACTTAAGATGGCTGCTACAAGTCTCATCGAGCCGGCTATCCGTCACTTCCGGAAGCTAGATTGGACTATTGGGCATCTATCAAGGACTCTAAGGCTGCCATATGACTTAAGATCGCTGCTACAAGTCTCATCGAGCCGGCTATCCGTCACTTCCGGAAGCTAGATTGGACTGTTGGGCATCTATCAAGGACCCTAAGGCTGCCATATGACTTAAGATGGCTGCTACAAGTCTCATCGAGCCGGCTATCCGTCACTTCCGGAAGCTAGATTGGACTATTGGGCATCTATCAAGGACTCTAAGGCTGCCATATGACTTAAGATCGCTGCTACAAGTCTCATCGAGCCGGCTATCCGTCACTTCCGGAAGCTAGATTGGACTATTGGGCATCTATCAAGGACTCTAAGGCTGCCATATGACTTAAGATCGCTGCTACAAGTCTCATCGAGCCGGCTATCCGTCACTTCCGGAAGCTAGATTGGACTATTGGGCATCTATCAAGGACTCTAAGGCTGCCAAATGACTTAAGATCGCTGCTACAAGTCTCATCGAGCCGGCTATCCGTCACTTCCGGAAGCTAGATTGGACTATTGGGCATCTATCAAGGACTCTAAGGCTGCCATATGACTTAAGATGGCTGCTACAAGTCTCATCGAGCCGGCTATCCGTCACTTCCGGAAGCTAGATTGGACTATTGGGCATCTTTCAAGGACTCTAAGGCTGCCAAATGACTTAAGATCGCTGCTACAAGTCTCACCGAGCCGGCTATCCGTCACTTCCGGAAGCTAGATTGGACTATTGGGCATCTATCAAGGACTCTAAGGCTGCCATATGACTTAAGATCGCTGCTACAAGTCTCATCGAGCCGGCTATCCGTCACTTCCGGAAGCTAGATTGGACTGTTGGGCATCTATCAAGGACCCTAAGGCTGCCATATGACTTAAGATGGCTGCTACAAGTCTCATCGAGCCGGCTATCCGTCACTTCCGGAAGCTAGATTGGACTATTGGGCATCTTTCAAGGACTCTAAGGCTGCCAAATGACTTAAGATCGCTGCTACAAGTCTCATCGAGCCGGCTATCCGTCACTTCCGGAAGCTAGATTGGACTATTGGGCATCTATCAAGGACTCTAAGGCTGCCATATGACTTAAGATCGCTGCTACAAGTCTCATCGAGCCGGCTATCCGTCACTTCCGGAAGCTAGATTGGACTATTGGGCATCTATCAAGGACCCTAAGGCTGCCATATGACTTAAGATGGCTGCTACAAGTCTCATCGAGCCGGCTATCCGTCACTTCCGGAAGCTAGATTGGACTATTGGGCATCTATCAAGGACTCTAAGGCTGCCATATGACTTAAGATCGCTGCTACAAGTCTCATCGAGCCGGCTATCCGTCACTTCCGGAAGCTAGATTGGACTGTTGGGCATCTATCAAGGACCCTAAGGCTGCCATATGACTTAAGATGGCTGCTACAAGTCTCATCGAGCCGGCTATCCGTCACTTCCGGAAGCTAGATTGGACTATTGGGCATCTATCAAGGACTCTAAGGCTGCCATATGACTTAAGATCGCTGCTACAAGTCTCATCGAGCCGGCTATCCGTCACTTCCGGAAGCTAGATTGGACTATTGGGCATCTATCAAGGACTCTAAGGCTGCCATATGACTTAAGATCGCTGCTACAAGTCTCATCGAGCCGGCTATCCGTCACTTCCGGAAGCTAGATTGGACTATTGGGCATCTATCAAGGACTCTAAGGCTGCCATATGACTTAAGATCGCTGCTACAAGTCTCATCGAGCCGGCTATCCGTCACTTCCGGAAGCTAGATTGGACTATTGGGCATCTGTCAAGGACCCTAAGGCTGCCATATGACTTAAGATGGCTGCTACAAGTCTCATCGAGCCTTCTATTCGTCACTTCTGGAAGCTAGATTGGACTATTGAGCAGCTTTCAAGGACTCTAAGGCTGCCAAATGACTTAAGGTCGCTGCTACAATTCTCATCGAGCCGGCTATCCGTCACTTCCGGAAGCTAGATTGGACTGTTGGGCATCTATCAAGGACTCTAAGGCTGCCATATGCCTTAAGATCGCTGCTACAAGTCTCATCGAGCCGGCTATCCGTCACTTCCGGAAGCTAGATTGGACTATTGGGCATCTATCAAGGACTCTAAGGCTGCCATATGACTTAAGATCGCTGCTACAAGTCTCATCGAGCCGGCTATCCGTCACTTCCGGAAGCTAGATTGGACTATTGGGCATCTATCAAGGACTCTAAGGCTGCCATATGACTTAAGATCGCTGCTACAAGTCTCATCGAGCCTTCTATCCGTCACTTCCGGAAGCTAGATTGGACTATTGGGCATCTATCAAGGACTCTAAGGCTGCCATATGACTTAAGATCGCTGCTACAAGTCTCATCGAGCCGGCTATCCGTCACTTCCGGAAGCTAGATTGGACTATTGGGCATCTATCAAGGACTCTAAGGCTGCCATATGACTTAAGATCGCTGGTACAAGTCTCATCGAGCCGGCTATCCGTCACTTCCGGAAGCTAGATTGGACTATTGGGCATCTATCAAGGACTCTAAGGCTGCCATATGACTTAAGATCGCTGGTACAAGTCTCATCGAGCCGGCTATCCGTCACTTCCGGAAGCTAGATTGGACTGTTGGGCATCTATCAAGGACCCTAAGGCTGCCATATGACTTAAGATGGCTGCTACAAGTCTCATCGAGCCGGCTATCCGTCACTTCCGGAAGCTAGATTGGACTATTGGGCATCTATCAAGGACTCTAAGGCTGCCAAATGACTTAAGATCGCTGCTACAATTCTCATCGAGCCGGCTATCCGTCACTTCCGGAAGCTAGATTGGACTGTTGGGCATCTATCAAGGACCCTAAGGCTGCCATATGCCTTAAGATCGCTGCTACAAGTCTCATCGAGCCGGCTATCCGTCACTTCCGGAAGCTAGATTGGACTATTGGGCATCTATCAAGGACTCTAAGGCTGCCATATGACTTAAGATCGCTGCTACAAGTCTCATCGAGCCGGCTATCCGTCACTTCCGGAAGCTAGATTGGACTATTGGGCATCTATCAAGGACTCTAAGGCTGCCATATGCCTTAAGATGGCTGCTACAAGTCTCATCGAGCCGGCTATCCGTCACTTCCGGAAGCTAGATTGGACTATTGGGCATCTATCAAGGACTCTAAGGCTGCCATATGACTTAAGATCGCTGCTACAAGTCTCATCGAGCCGGCTATCCGTCACTTCCGGAAGCTAGATTGGACTATTGGGCATCTATCAAGGACCCTAAGGCTGCCATATGCCTTAAGATGGCTGCTACAAGTCTCATCGAGCCGGCTATCCGTCACTTCCGGAAGCTAGATTGGACTATTGGGCATCTTTCAAGGACCCTAAGGCTGCCATATGACTTAAGATGGCTGCTACAAGTCTCATCGAGCCTTCTATTCGTCACTTCTGGAAGCTAGATTGGACTATTGAGCAGCTTTCAAGGACTCTAAGGCTGCCAAATGACTTAAGGTCGCTGCTACAATTCTCATCGAGCCGGCTATCCGTCACTTCCGGAAGCTAGATTGGACTGTTGGGCATCTATCAAGGACTCTAAGGCTGCCATATGCCTTAAGATCGCTGCTACAAGTCTCATCGAGCCGGCTATCCGTCACTTCCGGAAGCTAGATTGGACTATTGGGCATCTATCAAGGACTCTAAGGCTGCCATATGACTTAAGATCGCTGCTACAAGTCTCATCGAGCCGGCTATCCGTCACTTCCGGAAGCTAGATTGGACTATTGGGCATCTATCAAGGACTCTAAGGCTGCCATATGCCTTAAGATGGCTGCTACAAGTCTCATCGAGCCGGCTATCCGTCACTTCCGGAAGCTAGATTGGACTATTGGGCATCTATCAAGGACTCTAAGGCTGTCATATGACCTAAGATCGCTGCTACAAGTCTCATCGAGCCGGCTATCCGTCACTTCCGGAAGCTAGATTGGACTATTGGGCATACATCAAGGACCCTAAGGCTGCCATATGCCTTAAGATCGCTGCTACAAGTCTCATCGAGCCGGCTATCCGTCACTTCCGGAAGCTAGATTGGACTATTGGGCATCCATCAAGGACCCTAAGGCTGCCATATGCCTTAAGATCGCTGCTACAAGTCTCATCGAGCCTTCTATCCGTCACTTCCGGAAGCTAGATTGGACTATTGAGCAGCTATCAAGGACTCTAAGGCTGCCAAATGACTTAAGATCGCTGCTACAAGTCTCACCGAGCTGGCTATCCGTCACTTCCGGAAGCTAGATTGGACTATTGGGCATCTATCAAGGACTCTAAGGCTGCCATATGACTTAAGATCGCTGCTACAAGTCTCATCGAGCCGGCTATCCGTCACTTCCGGAAGCTAGATTGGACTATTGGGCATCTATCAAGGACTCTAAGGCTGCCATATGACTTAAGATGGCTGCTACAAGTCTCATCGAGCCGGCTATCCGTCACTTCCGGAAGCTAGATTGGACTATTGGGCATCTATCAAGGACTCTAAGGCTGCCATATGACTTAAGATCGCTGCTACAAGTCTCATCGAGCCGGCTATCCGTCACTTCCGGAAGCTAGATTGGACTATTGGGCATCTATCAAGGACTCTAAGGCTGCCATATGACTTAAGATCGCTGCTACAAGTCTCATCGAGCCTTCTATCCGTCACTTCCGGAAGCTAGATTGGACTATTGGGCATCTATCAAGGACTCTAAGGCTGCCAAATGACTTAAGATCGCTGCTACAAGTCTCATCGAGCCGGCTATCCGTCACTTCCGGAAGCTAGATTGGACTGTTGGGCATCTATCAAGGACTCTAAGGCTGCCATATGCCTTAAGATGGCTGCTACAAGTCTCATCGAGCCGGCTATCCGTCACTTCCGGAAGCTAGATTGGACTATTGGGCATCTATCAAGGACTCTAAGGCTGCCATATGACTTAAGATCGCTGCTACAAGTCTCATCGAGCCGGCTATCCGTCACTTCCGGAAGCTAGATTGGACTATTGGGCATCTATCAAGGACTCTAAGGCTGCCATATGACTTAAGATCGCTGCTACAAGTCTCATCGAGCCGGCTATCCGTCACTTCCGGAAGCTAGATTGGACTATTGGGCATCTATCAAGGACTCTAAGGCTGCCATATGACTTAAGATCGCTGCTACAAGTCTCATCGAGCCGGCTATCCGTCACTTCCGGAAGCTAGATTGGACTATTGGGCATCTATCAAGGACTCTAAGGCTGCCATATGACTTAAGATGCGCTGCTACAAGTCTCAAAATCGAGCCGGCTATCCGTCACTTCCGGAAGCTAGATTGGACTATTGGGCATCTATCAAGGACCCTAAGGCTGCCATATGACTTAAGATCGCTGCTACAAGTCTCATCGAGCCGGCTATCCGTCACTTCCGGAAGCTAGATTGGACTATTGGGCATCTATCAAGGACTCTAAGGCTGCCATATGACTTAAGATCGCTGCTACAAGTCTCATCGAGCCGGCTATCCGTCACTTCCGGAAGCTAGATTGGACTATTGGGCATCTATCAAGGACTCTAAGGCTGCCATATGACTTAAGATGGCTGCTACAAGTCTCATCGAGCCGGCTATCCGTCACTTCCGGAAGCTAGATTGGACTATTGGGCATCTATCAAGGACTCTAAGGCTGCCATATGACTTAAGATGGCTGCTACAAGTCTCATCGAGCCGGCTATCCGTCACTTCCGGAAGCTAGATTGGACTATTGGGCATCTATCAAGGACCCTAAGGCTGCCATATGACTTAAGATCGCTGCTACAAGTCTCATCGAGCCGGCTATCCGTCACTTCCGGAAGCTAGATTGGACTATTGGGCATCTATCAAGGACTCTAAGGCTGCCATATGACTTAAGATCGCTGCTACAAGTCTCATCGAGCCGGCTATCCGTCACTTCCGGAAGCTAGATTGGACTATTGGGCATCTATCAAGGACTCTAAGGCTGCCATATGACTTAAGATGGCTGCTACAAGTCTCAAATCGAGCCGGCTATCCGTCACTTCCGGAAGCTAGATTGGACTATTGGGCATCTATCAAGGACCCTAAGGCTGCCATATGACTTAAGATCGCTGCTACAAGTCTCATCGAGCCGGCTATCCGTCACTTCCGGAAGCTAGATTGGACTATTGGGCATCTATCAAGGACTCTAAGGCTGCCATATGACTTAAGATGGCTGCTACAAGTCTCATCGAGCCTTCTATCCGTCACTTCCGGAAGCTAGATTGGACTATTGAGCAGCTATCAAGGACTCTAAGGCTGCCAAATGACTTAAGATCGCTGCTACAAGTCTCACCGAGCTGGCTATCCGTCACTTCCGGAAGCTAGATTGGACTATTGGGCATCTATCAAGGACCCTAAGGCTGTCATATGACTTAAGATCGCTGCTACAAGTCTCATCGAGCCGGCTATCCGTCACTTCCGGAAGCTAGATTGGACTATTGGGCATCTATCAAGGACTCTAAGGCTGCCATATGACTTAAGATGGCTGCTACAAGTCTCAAAATCGAGCCGGCTATCCGTCACTTCCGGAAGCTAGATTGGACTATTGGGCATCTATCAAGGACCCTAAGGCTGCCATATGACTTAAGATCGCTGCTACAAGTCTCATCGAGCCGGCTATCCGTCACTTCCGGAAGCTAGATTGGACTATTGGGCATCTATCAAGGACTCTAAGGCTGCCATATGACTTAAGATCGCTGCTACAAGTCTCATCGAGCCGGCTATCCGTCACTTCCGGAAGCTAGATTGGACTATTGGGCATCTATCAAGGACTCTAAGGCTGCCATATGACTTAAGATCGCTGCTACAAGTCTCATCGAGCCTTCTATCCGTCACTTCCGGAAGCTAGATTGGACTATTGGGCATCTATCAAGGACTCTAAGGCTGCCATATGACTTAAGATGGCTGCTACAAGTCTCAAAATCGAGCCGGCTCTATCGTCACTTCCGGAAGCTAGATTGGACTATTGGGCATCTATCAAGGACCCTAAGGCTGCCATATGACTTAAGATCGCTGCTACAAGTCTCATCGAGCCGTCTATCCGTCACTTCCGGAAGCTAGATTGGACTATTGGGCATCTATCAAGGACCCTAAGGCTGCCATATGACTTAAGATCGCTGCTACAAGTCTCATCGAGCCGGCTATCCGTCACTTCCGGAAGCTAGATTGGACTATTGGGCATCTATCAAGGACTCTAAGGCTGCCATATGACTTAAGATGGCTGCTACAAGTCTCATCGAGCCGGCTATCCGTCACTTCCGGAAGCTAGATTGGACTATTGGGCATCTATCAAGGACCCTAAGGCTGCCATATGACTTAAGATCGCTGCTACAAGTCTCATCGAGCCGGCTATCCGTCACTTCCGGAAGCTAGATTGGACTATTGGGCATCTATCAAGGACTCTAAGGCTGCCATATGACTTAAGATCGCTGCTACAAGTCTCATCGAGCCGGCTATCCGTCACTTCCGGAAGCTAGATTGGACTATTGGGCATCTATCAAGGACCCTAAGGCTGCCATATGACTTAAGATGGCTGCTACAAGTCTCATCGAGCCGGCTATCTGTCACTTCCGGAAGCTAGATTGGACTATTGGGCATCTATCAAGGACCCTAAGGCTGCCATATGACTTAAGATGGCTGCTACAAGTCTCATCGAGCCTTCTATTCGTCACTTCTGGAAGCTAGATTGGACTATTGAGCAGCTTTCAAGGACTCTAAGGCTGCCAAATGACTTAAGGTCGCTGCTACAATTCTCATCGAGCCGGCTATCCGTCACTTCCGGAAGCTAGATTGGACTGTTGGGCATCTATCAAGGACCCTAAGGCTGCCATATGCCTTAAGATGGCTGCTACAAGTCTCATCGAGCCGGCTATCCGTCACTTCCGGAAGCTAGATTGGACTATTGGGCATCTATCAAGGACTCTAAGGCTGCCAAATGACTTAAGATCGCTGCTACAAGTCTCATCGAGCCGGCTATCCGTCACTTCCGGAAGCTAGATTGGACTATTGGGCATCTATCAAGGACCCTAAGGCTGCCATATGCCTTAAGATGGCTGCTACAAGTCTCATCGAGCCGGCTATCCGTCACTTCCGGAAGCTAGATTGGACTATTGGGCATCTATCAAGGACCCTAAGGCTGCCATATGACTTAAGATGGCTGCTACAAGTCTCATCGAGCCGGCTATCCGTCACTTCCGGAAGCTAGATTGGACTATTGGGCATCTATCAAGGACTCTAAGGCTGCCAAATGACTTAAGATCGCTGCTACAAGTCTCATCGAGCCGGCTATCCGTCACTTCCGGAAGCTAGATTGGACTATTGGGCATCTATCAAGGACTCTAAGGCTGCCAAATGACTTAAGATCGCTGCTACAAGTCTCATCGAGCCGGCTATCCGTCACTTCCGGAAGCTAGATTGGACTATTGGGCATCTATCAAGGACTCTAAGGCTGCCATATGACTTAAGATGGCTGCTACAAGTCTCATCGAGCCGGCTATCCGTCACTTCCGGAAGCTAGATTGGACTATTGGGCATCTTTCAAGGACTCTAAGGCTGCCATATGACTTAAGATCGCTGCTACAAGTCTCATCGAGCCGGCTATCCGTCACTTCCGGAAGCTAGATTGGACTATTGGGCATCTATCAAGGACTCTAAGGCTGCCAAATGACTTAAGATCGCTGCTACAAGTCTCATCGAGCCGGCTATCCGTCACTTCCGGAAGCTAGATTGGACTATTGGGCATCTATCAAGGACCCTAAGGCTGCCATATGACTTAAGATGGCTGCTACAAGTCTCATCGAGCCGGCTATCCGTCACTTCCGGAAGCTAGATTGGACTATTGGGCATCTATCAAGGACTCTAAGGCTGCCATATGACTTAAGATCGCTGCTACAAGTCTCATCGAGCCGGCTATCCGTCACTTCCGGAAGCTAGATTGGACTATTGGGCATCTATCAAGGACTCTAAGGCTGCCATATGACTTAAGATGGCTGCTACAAGTCTCATCGAGCCGGCTATCCGTCACTTCCGGAAGCTAGATTGGACTATTGGGCATCTATCAAGGACTCTAAGGCTGCCATATGACTTAAGATCGCTGCTACAAGTCTCATCGAGCCGGCTATCCGTCACTTCCGGAAGCTAGATTGGACTATTGGGCATCTATCAAGGACTCTAAGGCTGCCATATGACTTAAGATGGCTGCTACAAGTCTCATCGAGCCGGCTATCCGTCACTTCCGGAAGCTAGATTGGACTATTGGGCATCTATCAAGGACTCTAAGGCTGCCATATGACTTAAGATCGCTGCTACAAGTCTCATCGAGCCGGCTATCCGTCACTTCCGGAAGCTAGATTGGACTATTGGGCATCTATCAAGGACTCTAAGGCTGCCATATGACTTAAGATGGCTGCTACAAGTCTCATCGAGCCGGCTATCCGTCACTTCCGGAAGCTAGATTGGACTATTGGGCATCTATCAAGGACTCTAAGGCTGCCATATGACTTAAGATGGCTGCTACAAGTCTCATCGAGCCGGCTATCCGTCACTTCCGGAAGCTAGATTGGACTATTGGGCATCTTTCAAGGACTCTAAGGCTGCCAAATGACTTAAGATCGCTGCTACAAGTCTCATCGAGCCGGCTATCCGTCACTTCCGGAAGCTAGATTGGACTATTGGGCATCTATCAAGGACCCTAAGGCTGCCATATGACTTAAGATGGCTGCTACAAGTCTCATCGAGCCGGCTATCCGTCACTTCCGGAAGCTAGATTGGACTATTGGGCATCTATCAAGGACTCTAAGGCTGCCATATGACTTAAGATGGCTGCTACAAGTCTCATCGAGCCGGCTATCCGTCACTTCCGGAAGCTAGATTGGACTATTGGGCATCTTTCAAGGACTCTAAGGCTGCCATATGACTTAAGATCGCTGCTACAAGTCTCATCGAGCCGGCTATCCGTCACTTCCGGAAGCTAGATTGGACTATTGGGCATCTTTCAAGGACTCTAAGGCTGCCAAATGACTTAAGATCGCTGCTACAAGTCTCATCGAGCCGGCTATCCGTCACTTCCGGAAGCTAGATTGGACTATTGGGCATCTATCAAGGACTCTAAGGCTGCCATATGACTTAAGATGGCTGCTACAAGTCTCATCGAGCCGGCTATCCGTCACTTCCGGAAGCTAGATTGGACTATTGGGCATCTATCAAGGACTCTAAGGCTGCCATATGACTTAAGATGGCTGCTACAAGTCTCATCGAGCCGGCTATCCGTCACTTCCGGAAGCTAGATTGGACTATTGGGCATCTATCAAGGACTCTAAGGCTGCCATATGACTTAAGATCGCTGCTACAAGTCTCATCGAGCCGGCTATCCGTCACTTCCGGAAGCTAGATTGGACTATTGGGCATCTATCAAGGACTCTAAGGCTGCCATATGACTTAAGATCGCTGCTACAAGTCTCATCGAGCCGGCTATCCGTCACTTCCGGAAGCTAGATTGGACTGTTGGGCATCTATCAAGGACCCTAAGGCTGCCATATGCCTTAAGATGGCTGCTACAAGTCTCATCGAGCCGGCTATCTGTCACTTCCGGAAGCTAGATTGGACTATTGGGCATCTTTCGAGGACCCTAGGGCTGCCATATGACTTAAGATGGCTGCTACAAGTCTCATCGAGCCTTCTATTCGTCACTTCTGGAAGCTAGATTGGACTATTGAGCAGCTTTCAAGGACTCTAAGGCTGCCAAATGACTTAAGGTCGCTGCTACAATTCTCATCGAGCCGGCTATCCGTCACTTCCGGAAGCTAGATTGGACTGTTGGGCATCTATCAAGGACCCTAAGGCTGCCATATGCCTTAAGATGGCTGCTACAAGTCTCACCGAGCCGGCTATCCGTCACTTCCGGAAGCTAGATTGGACTATTGGGCATCTATCAAGGACCCTAAGGCTGCCATATGACTTAAGATCGCTGCTACAAGTCTCATCGAGCCTGCTATCCGTCACTTCCGGAAGCTAGATTGGACTATTGAGCAGCTTTCAAGGACTCTAAGGCTGCCAAATGACTTAAGGTCGCTGCTACAATTCTCATCGAGCCGGCTATCCGTCACTTCCGGAAGCTAGATTGGACTGTTGGGCATCTATCAAGGACCCTAAGGCTGCCATATGACTTAAGATGGCTGCTACAAGTCTCATCGAGCCGGCTATCCGTCACTTCCGGAAGCTAGATTGGACTATTGGGCATCTATCAAGGACTCTAAGGCTGCCATATGACTTAAGATCGCTGCTACAAGTCTCATCGAGCCGGCTATCCGTCACTTCCGGAAGCTAGATTGGACTATTGGGCATCTATCAAGGACTCTAAGGCTGCCAAATGACTTAAGATCGCTGCTACAAGTCTCATCGAGCCGGCTATCCGTCACTTCCGGAAGCTAGATTGGACTGTTGGGCATCTATCAAGGACCCTAAGGCTGCCATATGCCTTAAGATGGCTGCTACAAGTCTCATCGAGCCGGCTATCCGTCACTTCCGGAAGCTAGATTGGACTATTGGGCATCTATCAAGGACTCTAAGGCTGCCATATGACTTAAGATGGCTGCTACAAGTCTCATCGAGCCGGCTATCCGTCACTTCCGGAAGCTAGATTGGACTATTGGGCATCTATCAAGGACTCTAAGGCTGCCATATGACTTAAGATCGCTGCTACAAGTCTCATCGAGCCGGCTATCCGTCACTTCCGGAAGCTAGATTGGACTATTGGGCATCTATCAAGGACTCTAAGGCTGCCATATGACCTTAAGATCGCTGCTACAAGTCTCAT
Source organism: Drosophila sucinea (assembly GCA_018150745.1). Lineage (NCBI taxonomy): Eukaryota > Metazoa > Arthropoda > Insecta > Diptera > Drosophilidae > Drosophila > Drosophila sucinea. The sequence goes on along the minus strand of JAECWP010000146.1, from coordinate 233,272 downwards.
CGAGCCGGCTATCCGTCACTTCCGGAAGCTAGATTGGACTATTGGGCATCTATCAAGGACCCTAAGGCTGCCATATGACTTAAGATGGCTGCTACAAGTCTCAATCGAGCCGGCTATCCGTCACTTCCGGAAGCTAGATTGGACTATTGGGCATCTATCAAGGACCCTAAGGCTGCCATATGACTTAAGATCGCTGCTACAAGTCTCATCGAGCCGGCTATCCGTCACTTCCGGAAGCTAGATTGGACTATTGGGCATCTATCAAGGACCCTAAGGCTGCCATATGACTTAAGATGGCTGCTACAAGTCTCATCGAGCCGGCTATCCGTCACTTCCGGAAGCTAGATTGGACTATTGGGCATCTATCAAGGACTCTAAGGCTGCCATATGACTTAAGATGCGCTGCTACAAGTCTCAACGAGCCGGCTATCCGTCACTTCCGGAAGCTAGATTGGACTATTGGGCATCTATCAAGGACCCTAAGGCTGCCATATGACTTAAGATCGCTGCTACAAGTCTCATCGAGCCGGCTATCCGTCACTTCCGGAAGCTAGATTGGACTATTGGGCATCTATCAAGGACCCTAAGGCTGCCATATGACTTAAGATCGCTGCTACAAGTCTCATCGAGCCGGCTATCCGTCACTTCCGGAAGCTAGATTGGACTATTGGGCATCTATCAAGGACTCTAAGGCTGCCATATGACTTAAGATGGCTGCTACAAGTCTCATCGAGCCGGCTATCCGTCACTTCCGGAAGCTAGATTGGACTATTGGGCATCTATCAAGGACCCTAAGGCTGCCATATGACTTAAGATCGCTGCTACAAGTCTCATCGAGCCGGCTATCCGTCACTTCCGGAAGCTAGATTGGACTATTGGGCATCTATCAAGGACTCTAAGGCTGCCATATGACTTAAGATGGCTGCTACAAGTCTCATCGAGCCGGCTATCCGTCACTTCCGGAAGCTAGATTGGACTATTGGGCATCTATCAAGGACCCTAAGGCTGCCATATGACTTAAGATCGCTGCTACAAGTCTCATCGAGCCTTCTATCCGTCACTTCCGGAAGCTAGATTGGACTATTGGGCATCTATCAAGGACTCTAAGGCTGCCATATGACTTAAGATGGCTGCTACAAGTCTCATCGAGCCGGCTATCCGTCACTTCCGGAAGCTAGATTGGACTATTGGGCATCTATCAAGGACCCTAAGGCTGCCATATGACTTAAGATCGCTGCTACAAGTCTCATCGAGCCGGCTATCCGTCACTTCCGGAAGCTAGATTGGACTATTGGGCATCTATCAAGGACTCTAAGGCTGCCATATGACTTAAGATCGCTGCTACAAGTCTCATCGAGCCGGCTATCCGTCACTTCCGGAAGCTAGATTGGACTATTGGGCATCTATCAAGGACTCTAAGGCTGCCATATGACCTTAAGATCGCTGCTACAAGTCTCATCGAGCCGGCTATCCGTCACTTCCGGAAGCTAGATTGGACTATTGGGCATCTATCAAGGACTCTAAGGCTGCCATATGACTTAAGATGCGCTGCTACAAGTCTCATCGAGCCGGCTATCCGTCACTTCCGGAAGCTAGATTGGACTATTGGGCATCTATCAAGGACCCTAAGGCTGCCATATGACTTAAGATCGCTGCTACAAGTCTCATCGAGCCTTCTATCCGTCACTTCCGGAAGCTAGATTGGACTATTGGGCATCTATCAAGGACTCTAAGGCTGCCATATGACTTAAGATCGCTGCTACAAGTCTCATCGAGCCGGCTATCCGTCACTTCCGGAAGCTAGATTGGACTATTGGGCATCTATCAAGGACTCTAAGGCTGCCATATGACTTAAGATCGCTGCTACAAGTCTCATCGAGCCGGCTATCCGTCACTTCCGGAAGCTAGATTGGACTATTGGGCATCTATCAAGGACTCTAAGGCTGCCATATGACTTAAGATCGCTGCTACAAGTCTCATCGAGCCTCTATCCGTCACTTCCGGAAGCTAGATTGGACTATTGGGCATCTATCAAGGACCCTAAGGCTGCCATATGACTTAAGATGGCTGCTACAAGTCTCATCGAGCCGGCTATCCGTCACTTCCGGAAGCTAGATTGGACTATTGAGCAGCTATCAAGGACCCTAAGGCTGCCATATGACTTAAGATCGCTGCTACAAGTCTCATCGAGCCTTCTATCCGTCACTTCCGGAAGCTAGATTGGACTATTGGGCATCTATCAAGGACTCTAAGGCTGCCATATGACTTAAGATCGCTGCTACAAGTCTCATCGAGCCGGCTATCCGTCACTTCCGGAAGCTAGATTGGACTATTGGGCATCTATCAAGGACTCTAAGGCTGCCATATGACTTAAGATCGCTGGTACAAGTCTCATCGAGCCGGCTATCCGTCACTTCCGGAAGCTAGATTGGACTATTGGGCATCTATCAAGGACTCTAAGGCTGCCATATGACTTAAGATCGCTGCTACAAGTCTCATCGAGCCGGCTATCCGTCACTTCCGGAAGCTAGATTGGACTATTGGGCATCTATCAAGGACTCTAAGGCTGCCATATGACTTAAGATGCGCTGCTACAAGTCTCAACGAGCCGGCTATCCGTCACTTCCGGAAGCTAGATTGGACTATTGAGCAGCTATCAAGGACCCTAAGGCTGCCATATGACTTAAGATCGCTGCTACAAGTCTCATCGAGCCTTCTATTCGTCACTTCCGGAAGCTAGATTGGACTATTGGGCATCTATCAAGGACTCTAAGGCTGCCATATGACTTAAGATCGCTGCTACAAGTCTCATCGAGCCGGCTATCCGTCACTTCCGGAAGCTAGATTGGACTATTGGGCATCTATCAAGGACTCTAAGGCTGCCATATGACTTAAGATCGCTGCTACAAGTCTCATCGAGCCGGCTATCCGTCACTTCCGGAAGCTAGATTGGACTATTGGGCATCTATCAAGGACTCTAAGGCTGCCATATGACTTAAGATGGCTGCTACAAGTCTCAAAATCGAGCCGGCTATCCGTCACTTCCGGAAGCTAGATTGGACTATTGGGCATCTTTCAAGGACTCTAAGGCTGCCAAATGACTTAAGATCGCTGCTACAAGTCTCATCGAGCCGGCTATCCGTCACTTCCGGAAGCTAGATTGGACTATTGGGCATCTATCAAGGACTCTAAGGCTGCCATATGACTTAAGATCGCTGCTACAAGTCTCATCGAGCCGGCTATCTGTCACTTCCGGAAGCTAGATTGGACTATTGGGCATCTATCAAGGACCCTAAGGCTGCCATATGACTTAAGATGGCTGCTACAAGTCTCATCGAGCCTTCTATTCGTCACTTCTGGAAGCTAGATTGGACTATTGAGCAGCTTTCAAGGACTCTAAGGCTGCCAAATGACTTAAGATCGCTGCTACAATTCTCATCGAGCCGGCTATCCGTCACTTCCGGAAGCTAGATTGGACTGTTGGGCATCTATCAAGGACCCTAAGGCTGCCATATGCCTTAAGATCGCTGCTACAAGTCTCATCGAGCCGGCTATCTGTCACTTCCGGAAGCTAGATTGGACTATTGGGCATCTATCAAGGACCCTAAGGCTGCCATATGACTTAAGATGGCTGCTACAAGTCTCATCGAGCCGGCTATCCGTCACTTCCGGAAGCTAGATTGGACTATTGGGCATCTATCAAGGACTCTAAGGCTGCCATATGACTTAAGATCGCTGCTACAAGTCTCATCGAGCCTGCTATCCGTCACTTCCGGAAGCTAGATTGGACTATTGGGCATCTATCAAGGACTCTAAGGCTGCCAAATGACTTAAGATCGCTGCTACAAGTCTCATCGAGCCGGCTATCCGTCACTTCCGGAAGCTAGATTGGACTATTGGGCATCTATCAAGGACTCTAAGGCTGCCATATGACTTAAGATGGCTGCTACAAGTCTCATCGAGCCGGCTATCCGTCACTTCCGGAAGCTAGATTGGACTATTGGGCATCTTTCAAGGACTCTAAGGCTGCCAAATGACTTAAGATCGCTGCTACAAGTCTCATCGAGCCGGCTATCCGTCACTTCCGGAAGCTAGATTGGACTATTGGGCATCTTTCAAGGGACTCTAAGGCTGCCAAATGACTTAAGATCGCTGCTACAAGTCTCATCGAGCCGGCTATCCGTCACTTCCGGAAGCTAGATTGGACTATTGGGCATCTATCAAGGACCCTAAGGCTGCCATATGCCTTAAGATGGCTGCTACAAGTCTCATCGAGCCGGCTATCCGTCACTTCCGGAAGCTAGATTGGACTATTGGGCATCTATCAAGGACTCTAAGGCTGCCATATGACTTAAGATCGCTGCTACAAGTCTCATCGAGCCGGCTATCCGTCACTTCCGGAAGCTAGATTGGACTATTGGGCATCTATCAAGGACTCTAAGGCTGCCATATGACTTAAGATCGCTGCTACAAGTCTCATCGAGCCGGCTATCCGTCACTTCCGGAAGCTAGATTGGACTATTGGGCATCTATCAAGGACTCTAAGGCTGCCATATGACTTAAGATGGCTGCTACAAGTCTCATCGAGCCGGCTATCCGTCACTTCCGGAAGCTAGATTGGACTATGGGCACGATTCAAGGCTGCCATATGCTTAAATGCCGCTACAACTATCCGTCACTTCCGGAAGCTAGATTGGACTATTGGGCATCTATCAAGGACTCTAAGGCTGCCATATGACTTAAGATCGCTGCTACAAGTCTCAATCGAGCCGGCTATCCGTCACTTCCGGAAGCTAGATTGGACTATTGGGCATCTATCAAGGACCCTAAGGCTGCCATATGACTTAAGATCGCTGCTACAAGTCTCATCGAGCCGGCTATCCGTCACTTCCGGAAGCTAGATTGGACTATTGGGCATCTATCAAGGACTCTAAGGCTGCCATATGACTTAAGATGGCTGCTACAAGTCTCAAATCGAGCCGGCTATCCGTCACTTCCGGAAGCTAGATTGGACTATTGAGCAGCTATCAAGGACTCTAAGGCTGCCATATGACTTAAGATCGCTGCTACAAGTCTCATCGAGCCGGCTATCCGTCACTTCCGGAAGCTAGATTGGACTATTGGGCATCTATCAAGGACTCTAAGGCTGCCATATGACTTAAGATGGCTGCTACAAGTCTCATCGAGCCGGCTATCCGTCACTTCCGGAAGCTAGATTGGACTATTGGGCATCTATCAAGACCTAAGGCGCCTATCCGTCACTTCCGGAAGCTAGATTGGACTATTGGGCATCAATCAAGGACCCTAAGGCTGCCATATGACTTAAGATGGCTGCTACAAGTCTCAACGAGCGCGGCTCTACGTCACTTCCGGAAGCTAGATTGGACTATTGGGCATCTATCAAGGACTCTAAGGCTGCCATATGACTTAAGATCGCTGCTACAAGTCTCATCGAGCCGGCTATCCGTCACTTCCGGAAGCTAGATTGGACTATTGGGCATCTATCAAGGACTCTAAGGCTGCCATATGACTTAAGATCGCTGCTACAAGTCTCATCGAGCCGGCTATCCGTCACTTCCGGAAGCTAGATTGGACTATTGGGCATCTATCAAGGACCCTAAGGCTGCCATATGACTTAAGATCGCTGCTACAAGTCTCATCGAGCCGGCTATCCGTCACTTCCGGAAGCTAGATTGGACTATTGGGCATCTATCAAGGACTCTAAGGCTGCCATATGACTTAAGATCGCTGCTACAAGTCTCATCGAGCCGGCTATCCGTCACTTCCGGAAGCTAGATTGGACTATTGGGCATCTATCAAGGACTCTAAGGCTGCCATATGACTTAAGATCGCTGCTACAAGTCTCATCGAGCCGGCTATCCGTCACTTCCGGAAGCTAGATTGGACTATTGGGCATCTATCAAGGACTCTAAGGCTGCCATATGACTTAAGATCGCTGCTACAAGTCTCATCGAGCCGGTCTATCCGTCACTTCCGGAAGCTAGATTGGACTATTGGGCATCTATCAAGGACTCTAAGGCTGCCATATGACTTAAGATGGCTGCTACAAGTCTCAATCGAGCCGGCTATCCGTCACTTCCGGAAGCTAGATTGGACTATTGAGCATCTATCAAGGACCCTAAGGCTGCCATATGACTTAAGATCGCTGCTACAAGTCTCATCGAGCCGGCTATCCGTCACTTCCGGAAGCTAGATTGGACTATTGGGCATCTATCAAGGACTCTAAGGCTGCCATATGACTTAAGATCGCTGCTACAAGTCTCATCGAGCCGGCTATCCGTCACTTCCGGAAGCTAGATTGGACTATTGGGCATCTATCAAGGACTCTAAGGCTGCCATATGACTTAAGATCGCTGCTACAAGTCTCATCGAGCCGGCTATCCGTCACTTCCGGAAGCTAGATTGGACTATTGGGCATACTATCAAGGACTCTAAGGCTGCCATATGACTTAAGATCGCTGCTACAAGTCTCATCGAGCCGGCTATCCGTCACTTCCGGAAGCTAGATTGGACTATTGGGCATCTATCAAGGACTCTAAGGCTGCCATATGACTTAAGATGGCTGCTACAAGTCTCAAAGAGCGCGGCTCTAAGTCACTTCCGGAAGCTAGATTGGACTATTGGGCAGCTATCAAGGACCCTAAGGCTGCCATATGACTTAAGATCGCTGCTACAAGTCTCATCGAGCCTTCTATTCGTCACTTCCGGAAGCTAGATTGGACTATTGGGCATCTATCAAGGACTCTAAGGCTGCCATATGACTTAAGATCGCTGCTACAAGTCTCATCGAGCCGGCTATCCGTCACTTCCGGAAGCTAGATTGGACTATTGGGCATCTATCAAGGACTCTAAGGCTGCCATATGACTTAAGATCGCTGCTACAAGTCTCATCGAGCCGGCTATCCGTCACTTCCGGAAGCTAGATTGGACTATTGGGCATCTATCAAGGACTCTAAGGCTGCCATATGACTTAAGATCGCTGCTACAAGTCTCATCGAGCCTTCTATCCGTCACTTCCGGAAGCTAGATTGGACTATTGGGCATCTATCAAGGACTCTAAGGCTGCCATATGACTTAAGATGGCTGCTACAAGTCTCAAAGAGCCGGCTCTAAGTCCGTCACCTCCGGAAGCTAGATTGGACTATTGAGCATCTATCAAGGACCCTAAGGCTGCCATATGACTTAAGATCGCTGCTACAAGTCTCATCGAGCCGGCTATCCGTCACTTCCGGAAGCTAGATTGGACTATTGGGCATCTATCAAGGACTCTAAGGCTGCCATATGACTTAAGATCGCTGCTACAAGTCTCATCGAGCCGGCTATCCGTCACTTCCGGAAGCTAGATTGGACTATTGGGCATCTATCAAGGACTCTAAGGCTGCCATATGACTTAAGATCGCTGCTACAAGTCTCATCGAGCCGGCTATCCGTCACTTCCGGAAGCTAGATTGGACTATTGGGCATCTATCAAGGACTCTAAGGCTGCCATATGACTTAAGATGCGCTGCTACAAGTCTCAAAATCGAGCCGGCTATCTGTCACTTCCGGAAGCTAGATTGGACTATTGGGCATCTATCAAGGACTCTAAGGCTGCCATATGACTTAAGATCGCTGCTACAAGTCTCATCGAGCCGGCTATCCGTCACTTCCGGAAGCTAGATTGGACTATTGGGCATCTATCAAGGACTCTAAGGCTGCCATATGACTTAAGATGGCTGCTACAAGTCTCAAAGAGCGCGGCTATCTGTCACTTCCGGAAGCTAGATTGGACTATTGGGCATCCTTCGAGGACCCTAAGGCTGCCATATGACTTAAGATGGCTGCTACAAGTCTCATCGAGCCTTCTATTCGTCACTTCTGGAAGCTAGATTGGACTATTGAGCAGCTTTCAAGGACTCTAAGGCTGCCAAATGACTTAAGGTCGCTGCTACAATTCTCATCGAGCCGGCTATCCGTCACTTCCGGAAGCTAGATTGGACTGTTGGGCATCTATCAAGGACCCTAAGGCTGCCATATGCCTTAAGATGGCTGCTACAAGTCTCATCGAGCCGGCTATCCGTCACTTCCGGAAGCTAGATTGGACTATTGGGCATCTATCAAGGACTCTAAGGCTGCCAAATGACTTAAGATCGCTGCTACAATTCTCATCGAGCCGGCTATCCGTCACTTCCGGAAGCTAGATTGGACTGTTGGGCATCTATCAAGGACCCTAAGGCTGCCATATGCCTTAAGATGGCTGCTACAAGTCTCACCGAGCCGGCTATCTGTCACTTCCGGAAGCTAGATTGGACTATTGGGCATCCTTCGAGGACCCTAGGGCTGCCATATGACTTAAGATGGCTGCTACAAGTCTCATCGAGCCTTCTATTCGTCACTTCTGGAAGCTAGATTGGACTATTGAGCAGCTTTCAAGGACTCTAAGGCTGCCAAATGACTTAAGGTCGCTGCTACAAGTCTCATCGAGCCGGCTATCCGTCACTTCCGGAAGCTAGATTGGACTATTGGGCATCTATCAAGGACCCTAAGGCTGCCATATGACTTAAGATGGCTGCTACAAGTCTCACCGAGCCGGCTATCTGTCACTTCCGGAAGCTAGATTGGACTATTGGGCATCTATCAAGGACCCTAAGGCTGCCATATGACTTAAGATGGCTGCTACAAGTCTCATCGAGCCTTCTATTCGTCACTTCCGGAAGCTAGATTGGACTATTGGGCATCTTTCAAGGACTCTAAGGCTGCCAAATGACTTAAGATCGCTGCTACAATTCTCATCGAGCCGGCTATCCGTCACTTCCGGAAGCTAGATTGGACTATTGGGCATCTATCAAGGACTCTAAGGCTGCCATATGACTTAAGATGGCTGCTACAAGTCTCATCGAGCCGGCTATCCGTCACTTCCGGAAGCTAGATTGGACTATTGGGCATCTATCAAGGACTCTAAGGCTGCCAAATGACTTAAGATCGCTGCTACAAGTCTCATCGAGCCGGCTATCCGTCACTTCCGGAAGCTAGATTGGACTATTGGGCATCTTTCAAGGACTCTAAGGCTGCCAAATGACTTAAGATCGCTGCTACAAGTCTCATCGAGCCGGCTATCCGTCACTTCCGGAAGCTAGATTGGACTATTGGGCATCTATCAAGGACTCTAAGGCTGCCATATGCCTTAAGATGGCTGCTACAAGTCTCATCGAGCCGGCTATCCGTCACTTCCGGAAGCTAGATTGGACTATTGGGCATCTATCAAGGACTCTAAGGCTGCCATATGACTTAAGATCGCTGCTACAAGTCTCATCGAGCCGGCTATCCGTCACTTCCGGAAGCTAGATTGGACTATTGGGCATCTATCAAGGACTCTAAGGCTGCCATATGACTTAAGATCGCTGCTACAAGTCTCATCGAGCCGGCTATCCGTCACTTCCGGAAGCTAGATTGGACTATTGGGCATCTATCAAGGACTCTAAGGCTGCCATATGACTTAAGATGGCTGCTACAAGTCTCATCGAGCCGGCTATCCGTCACTTCCGGAAGCTAGATTGGACTATTGGGCATCTATCAAGGACTCTAAGGCTGCCAAATGACTTAAGATCGCTGCTACAAGTCTCATCGAGCCTGGTATCCGTCACTTCCGGAAGCTAGATTGGACTATTGGGCATCTATCAAGGACCCTAAGGCTGCCATATGACTTAAGATGGCTGCTACAAGTCTCATCGAGCCGGCTATCCGTCACTTCCGGAAGCTAGATTGGACTATTGGGCATCTATCAAGGACCCTAAGGCTGCCATATGACTTAAGATGGCTGCTACAAGTCTCATCGAGCCGGCTATCCGTCACTTCCGGAAGCTAGATTGGACTATTGGGCAGCTATCAAGGACTCTAAGGCTGCCAAATGACTTAAGATCGCTGCTACAAGTCTCACCGAGCCGGCTATCCGTCACTTCCGGAAGCTAGATTGGACTATTGGGCATCTTTCGAGGACCCTAAGGCTGCCATATGACTTAAGATGGCTGCTACAAGTCTCATCGAGCCGGCTATCCGTCACTTCGGGAAGCTAGATTGGACTATTGGGCATCCATCAAGGACTCTAAGGCTGCCATATGACTTAAGATCGCTGCTACAAGTCTCATCGAGCCTTCTATCCGTCACTTCCGGAAGCTAGATTGGACTATTGGGCATCTATCAAGGACTCTAAGGCTGCCAAATGACTTAAGATCGCTGCTACAAGTCTCACCGAGCCGGCTATCCGTCACTTCCGGAAGCTAGATTGGACTATTGGGCATCTATCAAGGACTCTAAGGCTGCCATATGACTTAAGATGGCTGCTACAAGTCTCATCGAGCCGGCTATCCGTCACTTCCGGAAGCTAGATGGGACTATTGGGCATCTTTCAAGGACTCTAAGGCTGCCAAATGACTTAAGATCGCTGCTACAAGTCTCATCGAGCCGGCTATCCGTCACTTCCGGAAGCTAGATTGGACTGATTGGGCATCTTTCAAGGACTCTAAGGCTGCCAAATGACTTAAGATCGCTGCTACAAGTCTCATCGAGCCGGCTATCCGTCACTTCCGGAAGCTAGATTGGACTATTGGGCATCTATCAAGGACTCTAAGGCTGCCATATGACTTAAGATGGCTGCTACAAGTCTCATCGAGCCGGCTATCCGTCACTTCCGGAAGCTAGATTGGACTATTGGGCATCTATCAAGGACTCTAAGGCTGCCATATGACTTAAGATCGCTGCTACAAGTCTCATCGAGCCGGCTATCCGTCACTTCCGGAAGCTAGATTGGACTGTTGGGCATCTATCAAGGACCCTAAGGCTGCCATATGCCTTAAGATGGCTGCTACAAGTCTCATCGAGCCGGCTATCCGTCACTTCCGGAAGCTAGATTGGACTATTGGGCATCTATCAAGGACTCTAAGGCTGCCATATGACTTAAGATGGCTGCTACAAGTCTCATCGAGCCGGCTATCCGTCACTTCCGGAAGCTAGATTGGACTATTGGGCATTTATCAAGGACTCTAAGGCTGCCATATGCCTTAAGATCGCTGCTACAATTCTCATCGAGCCGGCTATCCGTCACTTCCGGAAGCTAGATTGGACTGTTGGGCATCTATCAAGGACCCTAAGGCTGCCATATGCCTTAAGATCGCTGCTACAATTCTCATCGAGCCGGCTATCCGTCACTTCCGGAAGCTAGATTGGACTGTTGGGCATCTATCAAGGACCCTAAGGCTGCCATATGCCTTAAGATGGCTGCTACAAGTCTCATCGAGCCGGCTATCCGTCACTTCCGGAAGCTAGATTGGACTATTGGGCAGCTATCAAGGACTCTAAGGCTGCCAAATGACTTAAGATCGCTGCTACAAGTCTCACCGAGCCGGCTATCCGTCACTTCCGGAAGCTAGATTGGACTATTGGGCATCCTTCGAGGACCCTAAGGCTGCCATATGACTTAAGATGGCTGCTACAAGTCTCATCGAGCCGGCTCTACGCCATTTTGGGAAGCTAGATTGGACTATTGGAAATACATCAAGGACTCTAAGGCTGCCATATGACTTAAGATCGCTGCTACAAGTCTCATCGAGCCTTCTATCAGTCACTTCCGGAAGCTAGATTGGACTATTGGGCATCTATCAAGGACTCTAAGGCTGCCAAATGACTTAAGATCGCTGCTACAAGTCTCACCGAGCCGGCTATCCGTCACTTCCGGAAGCTAGATTGGACTATTGGGCATCTATCAAGGACTCTAAGGCTGCCGTATGACTTAAGATGCCTGCTACAAGTCTCATCGAGCCGGCTATTCGTCACTTCCGGAAGCTAGATGGGACTATTGGGCATCTTTCAAGGACTCTAAAGCTGCCAAATGACTTAAGATCGCTGCTACAAGTCTCACCGAGCCGGCTATCCGTCACTTCCGGAAGCTAGATGGGACGATTGGGCATATTTCAAGGACTCTAAAGCTGCCAAATGACTTAAGATCGCTGCTACAAGTCTCACCGAGCCGGCTATCCGTCACTTCCGGAAGCTAGATTGGACTATTGGGCATCTATCAAGGACTCTAAGGCTGCCATATGACTTAAGATGGCTGCTACAAGTCTCATCGAGCCGGCTCTACGCCATTATGGGAAGCTAGATTGGACTATTGGAAATACATCAAGGACTCTAAGGTTGCCATATGACTTAAGATGGCTGCTACAAGTCTCATCGAGCCGGCTATCCGTCACTTCCGGAAGCTAGATTGGACTGTTGGGCATCTGTCAAGGACCCTAAGGCTGCCATATGACTTAAGATGGCAGCTACAAGTCTCAACGTGCCGGCTATCCGTCACTTCCGGAAGCTAGATTGGACTATTGGGCAGCTATTAAGGGCTCTAAGGCTGCCAAATGACTTAAGATCGCTGCTACAAGTCTCATCGAGCCTGCTATCCGTCCCTTCCGGCAGCTAGTTTGGACTATTGGGCATCTATCAAGGACTCTAAGGCTGCCATATAACTTATGATCGCTGGTACAAGTCTCATCGAGCCGGCTACCCGTCACTTCCGGAAGCAAGATTGGACTGTTGGGCATCTGTCAAGGACCCTAAGGCTGCCATATGACTTAAGATGGCTGCTACAAGTCTCAACGTGCCGGCTAACCGTCACTTCCGGAAGCTAGATTGGACTGTTGGGCATCTGTCAAGGACCCTAAGGCTGCCATATGACTTAAGATGGCAGCTACAAGTCTCAACGTGCCGGCTATCCGTCACTTCCGGAAGCTAGATTGGACTATTGGGCAGCTATTAAGGGCTCTAAGGCTGCCAAATGACTTAAGATCGCTGCTACAAGTCTCACCGAGCTGGCTATCCGTCACCTCCGGAAGCTAGATTGGACTATTGGGCATCTATCAAGGACTCTAAGGCTGCCATATGACCTAAGATCGCTGCTACAAGTCTCATCGAGCCCGCTATGCGTCATTTCCGGAAGCTAGATTGGACTTTTGGGCATTTATCAAGGACTCTAAGGCTGCCAAATGATTTAAGGTCGCTGCTACAATTCTCATCTAGCCGGCTATCCGTCACTTCCGGAAGCTAGATTGGACTGTTGGGCATCTGTCAAAGACCCTAAGGCTGCCATATGCCTTAAGATGGCAGCTACATGTCTCATCGAGCCGGCTATCCGTCACTTCCGGAAGCTAGATTGGACTATTGGGCATCTATCAAGGACTCTAAGGCTGCCATATGACTTAAGATGGCTGCTACAAGTCTCATCGAGCCGGCTATCCGTCACTTCCGGAAGCTAGATGGGACTATTGGGCATACATCAAGGACTCTAAGGCTGCCATATGACTTAAGATCGCTGGTACAAGTCTCATCGTGCCGGCTATCCGTCACTTCCGGAAGCTAGATGGGACTATTGGGCATCTATCAAGGACTCTAAGGCTGCCATATGACTTATGATCGCTGCTACAAGTCTCATCGAGCCGGCTCTACGCCATTTCAGGAAGCTAGATTGGACTATTGGGCATCTATCAAGGACTCTAAGGCTGCCATATGACCTAAGATCGCTGCTACAAGTCTCATCGAGCCGGCTATCCGTCACTTTCGGAAGCTAGATTGGACTATTGGGCATTTATCAAGGACTCTAAGGCTGCCAAATGACTTAAGGTCGCTGCTACAATTCTCATCGAACCTTCGATCCGTCACTTCCGGAAGCTAGATTGGACTGTTGGGCATCTGTCAAGGACCCTAAGGCTGCCATATGCCTTAAGATGGCAGCTACAAGTCTCATCGAGCCGGCTATCCGTCACTTCCGGAAGCTAGATTCGACTATTGGGCATCTATCAAGGACTCTAAGGCTGCCATATGACTTAAGATCGCTGCTACAAGTCTCACCGAGCCGGCTATCCGTCACTTCCGGAAGCTAGATTGGACTATTGGGCATCTATCAAGGACTCTAAGGCTGCCAAATGACTTAAGATCGCTGCTACAAGTCTCACTGAGCCGGCTATCTGTCACTTCCGGACCTGACTGATGGTACTTCCAGATCCCTGTGTAGGACAGAGTTTCGCACATAAGCAGGCGCACCAGTGATTCTGCGGAGCAGCTTGCTTTGGAATCTCTGCAGGATTTCCACATTGGAGTTAGCTGCAGTACCCCAGAGCTGTATACCGTAGGTCCAGACGGGTTTGATCAGGGCCTTGTACAGTAGGACTTTGTTTTTCATACTGAGCTCTGATCGGGAGCCAAGCAGCCAGTACATTTTGGCCACCTTTAGGTTGAGCTGAGTCCTTTTGGTCTTGAGGTGAGCCCTCCAGTTAAGGCGTCTGTCCAAGATAAGACCCAGGTATTTCACCCTGTCCGCGGTTGGGACGACCGAGCCATGGAGGCTGACAGGGGGGCAGTTGAGCCTGCGTGTGGCGAATGTCATGTGCTGTGACTTTTCGGCATTAATTGAGATATTCCATCTCGTCAACCAAGGCTCGAGCAGGTTGAGCTGGTCCTGTATGATTACAGAGGCCACTGAAGGGTCCGGATGCGAGGCGACAAGGGCAGTGTCGTCCGCGTATGTCGCAACCAGGAGCCGGTCATGCTGCAGAACGGGCAGATCGGCAGTGTATAATGTGTACAAGACGGGGCCCAGCACGCTGCCCTGTGGGACACCCGCCCTGATTTCTTCAATCCTGGAGTTGGAGCTCTCGTATCTGACGTAAAATCTTCGTTCTGCGAGGTAAGACTTCAGTATCAGGTAGAATGGCGCCGGTAGCAAAAGCTTTATTTTGTGGAGCAGGCCGTCTTGCCACACACGATCAAATGCCTGCCTAATGTCCAGGAATACCGCAGAGGAGTAGCTTCTGTCTTCGAAAGAGCAGATTACTTTCTGCACGATGCGGTGACACTGCTCGGGGGTGCCGTGATGTTGCCGGAATCCAAACTGATGCTCTGGTCTTCGTCCAATATCGGCAACACTCTGGACAAAAGTATTCTCTCGAATACCTTGGAGAGTATTGCCAGTAAACTGATTGGACGGTAGGATGTGAGTTCATGCTCCGGTTTCCCAGGTTTCGGAATCATTATAATCTCTGCGCATTTCCATTGGGTGGGGAAGTGGCAGAGATCAAAGATCCTGTTGAAAAGGTTGGCAAGCAGCTGGATCACCTTCGGCGGAAGGCACTTTATGGTGACTGCGTCTATTCCATCGTAGCCAGGACTTTTTGTGGGTTTGAGGCGGTCAATCTCGGCCTTTATCTCTTCCGGCGTAACGGGTGTGATGGGGAGAGCCATTTGAAGAGGGGACTCCAGGAAAGCCTGTGTGCAGCCGGCGTCTTCAGCGCTGCAGGTGTTGAAGGGGGTGAATGTATTTGCCAGATGTGTGGCAAACTCCTCCGCAGTCTCTTCGCTAGACGTGCACCACGTACCATTAGAACCCCGAATGGGGACTTTTCTGGCCGTAGGCCTTTTCAGGTATCTTGTGGCTTGCCAAAGATTGTGGTCCTGCTTGTTTGGCTCGAGCTCACGCAGGTATTCTGCCGTTGATTCGTTGCGGTGGACAAAATACAGCGTCTTCAACTCCTTAATGGCGCGATTAAAGGCCCTTTTGTCTAGAGGATTGCGGCTCTGCTGCCATACTCTCCTCAGGCGTCGCTTTTCCCTCAACGCGTTGGTGATGTTCTCGGACCAGACAAACTTATCCCTCTTGCTGGTTGAGTGAAGACTGCACCTAGCTGGAGGTGTGCAGGCACTGGCAGCTTCGCATATGTTGCGAGAGAGCTTCTCCACAGTTTCGTCAATGTCCGCTCCACTGTTGAGACAGGCATTAGGCTCAGTGATCTCGTCAAGCATTGTTTTAAAGGAGTCAATGTTGGAGTTTTTCCTGAGCAGCCTAGTGGTGCGTTTAATTGGTTCAGCTGGGATGTCTACCAATATCTTGACCGCACTATGGTCGGATTGCAGGTCATGGTCAGCTGCAATGTGGATGAGGTTGGCATTTATCCCTCTGGAGATGGCAATGTCCAGGACGTCGGGGCTCTTTTGTGGGTCGGTGGGCCAGTAGGTTGGATGGCCAGACGAGTGGGTGATCAGGTTAAGCATTCTGATGCAAGGCATGAGGGCAAGCCCCTTGGGGTTGTTCAGCCTTGAGCCCCACCAGGTATGCTTGGCGTTGAAGTCTCCTCCAGCCAGGAATCTGGAGCCAAAATTGTTGAAGACTTGCAGGAACATTTGCTGGTCAACGGAGTGTCTTGGAGGGACATAGCAGGCGGCGATGGTGATGTTGCCGATTGACGTGTCCAGCCGAAGTGAGGACGCTTGCATCCAAGGGAGTAGGAGCGGGGGGTTTTCCGAGTGTTTTAATCTCGATTTAATGAGGATGGCTGCTCCGCCTCTGGCATTTCCACTGGGGTGATTAGCTGTTAGGAGGTTGTAGCCGCTGATGTTGAAGAAGGATTGAGCCGTGAGGTGAGTCTCTGCGATTAACATAATATCGACATTGTTCCTCTTTAGGTACAGGTCGATTTCTGGCCTACTCTTGCATAGGCCGTTTGCATTCCATAAGATGATGTGTAGACCTACTTGCATAGGGATGACAGGATTGTGTTCATCATGACTGTCATCTGCTCCATTTGAGCTTGCAAGAGTTTAATAATTTGCTCCAGGTGAGCATAGCTGGGTCCACCCTGCTGGGATGGTGAAGGAACAGGATTATTTGCGTTTATGGGGATGCTTGCAGAGGCGGAGTTTTTGGTTACTCCGGCATACGACATTCCAGGTTGGGTGTGGCTTGGGGGGAAGACAAATGGTTTTGGGATTCTGGGTTCATGGGTAACTGGGGGGCGTGCCAAAGGGCGTGCTTGGCCTTGCTCGCGTAGCTTTTTGGCGTGCTTGTATACCTTACAGCCCTTATACGAAGCTGTGTGACTCTCACCACAATTCACGCATTCAGGGGGCTGCTCCTTATCCTTGGGACACTTGCCCGGCTCATGGTCACCCGTGCATTTGACACATCTGTGCCGTTTACCGCAGAAATTTTGTGTGTGGTTGAATTCCTGGCACTTATAGCATTGGGGCACGTCATTGTTTCTCCTCGGTGGCTCGACGACAATAATTGCGTTGCACAGGCGTTTGATATTGAAAATGTCCTTATTATTTCCAGCTGGCTCGAGGTCAACAAAGAAAAGTGACATGGGTGCCTTCGTAATACGGTGCTTGGCATTGGTCATGTGGCGAACTTTATGTCCAAGTTTGTCCAGTTCATCCTGGATGAATGAAACAGGGGTGCTGTGGTGCAAATTGCGGATTACTGCCCTGTAGGCCCGCTCCTGTTTTAGCTGATAGCTATGGAACTCGATTTTGGATACCTCGAGGGAATTCACGAGCTTCCTGAAGTCCCCAACGCTGGAAGTCATCACACGGACCTGATTGTTTCTGCCAGCTTTATAGGTAAAGTTGTCGTTTTCAAGGACACTCCTTATGAACGCCAGCATGCCAGTGATGTTCTCGACGTCAGAGATGAATATCGGTGGAGTCTTCGGTGTAGGGGGAGGTGGTGCTGGGGCAGACGTAGATGGAGAAGAGCCGTTGGAAGTGGAAGCCACATTGTCGTTATTGATGGTGTCCAGGATTGCAAATCTATTGCCACTTAGAGACTGCGTATCATCCTTGGTGGTGGGGTTGGAAGCTGACAAACGGCGGATTTCGCCAGGTTCAAACGAATTCTCATCAGAGTCGGAGTCCGCTGACATCGCGGATGATGAGGATGACATGTGCCTGCTGGTGGATGGGTTGATTGAGCTTTTGAGGCTCTTTTTGCGACTGGCTTCAGGTGAGTCCTTCTTCCTTTTTTCAGGCATTTTTCGCTTGGCGACCTGCCAATCGGTAGCCCTCACGGCATTGCCGCTCAAAGCTCCCTCGTTGGGCATTCTGCCGGCCAAAAAGTGGCCCAAAAAATGCCTACTTGCACACTAAGAAGTTTGTTTATAAATTCTTAGATGCCTCCTGCAAGTATGCAGCAGAAAAAATTATGCGCCCAATGGGCCGCAATACAAAAAGAAAATTTTGTGCCTGAAAGTATGCAACAAAAATTTGCACACTTTCTATTGGCTGAGATGGTCTGGCCAATCACCGAGTTCTAACGGGATCCGCCAAAGCAGACACAGCAAAAATCCGGTATTGTCTGGTTACTGAGAACACGTGGTTAGTTAACTGTAATTGTCACTTGCTTTACACTCTGTGAAACTTGCGTATTCATCCGTGGGCACGTCCGAACGCTTTGACAGTCACGATGCAACTGAAAATACATGTGAAAATTTAATATTGAGAGGCACATTGAAACATACATGGGCGATTTTGAGAAACTGTGTCAAAAAACCTCTATAGGTGGTGTGATGTCGAGCATGGTATGCCATGTGTTAAATTAGTATATATGAAAAATTTCATATAAGATATGAAAAATAAATAACATATGAAAAATTTCATATGATATGAAAAATAAATAACATATGAAAAATTTCGTATGAGATATTAAAAATAAATAACATATGAAAAGTAAATAACATATGAAAAATTTCGTATGAGATATTTAAAATAAATAATATATGAAAAATTTCATATGATATGAAAAAAAATAACATATGAAAAATTTCGTATGATATTAAAAAAGTAAATAACATATTAAAAATTTCGTATGAGATATTAAAAATAAATGACATATGAATAATTTCATAGGATATGAAAAATAAATAACATATGAAAAAATAAATAATATATGAAAAAATTTTCATATGATATGAAAAATAAATAACATATGAAAAATTTTCATATGAAAAAATAAGTAATATATGAAAAATTTCATATGATATGAAAAAATTAATAGTAAACGTGAAATAAATATCGGCAATGTCTATTTATTTATATATTATTTTGGAGTTATAAGGTATTTATAAAATACAAGTAAAAAATTTTCGGTTAGTGGCACTTTCGAACATAAATGGGCGATTTTGAGAAACTGTGTCAAAAAACCTCTATAGGTGGTGTGATGTCGAGCATGGTATGTCATATGTTAAATTAGTATATATATGAAAAATTTTATATATGATATAAAAATAAATAACATATGAAAAATTTCATATGATATGAAAAATAAATAACATATGAAAAATTTTCATATAAGATATATTAAAAATAAATAATATATGAAAAATTCATATAAATATGAAAAATAATAAATATGAAAAATTTCATATGATATGAAAAATTAAATAAATATGAAAAATTTACGAAAAAAAAATAACATATGAAAAATTTCGTATGATATTAAAAAGTAAATAACATATTAAAAATTTCGTATGAGATACTAAAAATAAATGACATATGAATAATTTCATAGGATATGAAAAATAAATAACATATGAAAAAAAATAATATATGAAAAATTTCATATGATATGAAAAATAAATAACATATGAAAAATTTTCATATGAAAAATAAGTAATATATGAAAAATTTCATATGATATGAAAAAATTAATAGTAAACGTGAAATAAATATCGGCAATGTCTATTTATTTATATATTATTTTGGAGTTATAAGGTATTTATAAAATACAAGTAAAAAATTTTCGGTTAGTGGCACTTTCGAACATAAATGGGCGATTTTGAGAAACTGTGTCAAAAAACCTCTATAGGTGGTGTGATGTCGAGCATGGTATGTCATATGTTAAATTGGTACATATTTCAAATACATATGATTTTATGCATTTACATATCGAAAAATTTATATGACTGAAATAATAAATATGAAAAATAAATAACATATGAAAAATTTCATATGAGATATTAAAAATAAATAACATATGAAAAGTAAAAACATATGAAAAATTTCGTATGAGATATTTAAAATAAATAATATATGAAAAATTTCATATGAAAAAATAAATAACATATGAAAAATTTCATATGATATGAAAAAAAAATATTTAAAATAAAAAAAAATAACATATGAAAAATTTATAAAAATATGTATAAAAAAAAATAAATAACATATGAAAAATTTCGTATGATATTAAAAAGTAAATAACATATTAAAAATTTCGTATGAGATATTAAAAATAAATGACATATGAATAATTTCATAGGATATGAAAAATAAATAACATATGAAAAAATAAATAATATATGAAAAAATTTCATATGATATGAAAAATAAATAACATATGAAAAATTTTCATATGAAAAAATAAGTAATATATGAAAAATTTCATATGATATGAAAAAATTAATAGTAAACGTGAAATAAATATCGGCAATGTCTATTTATTTATATATTATTTTGGAGTTATAAGGTATTTATAAAATACAAGTAAAAAATTTTCGGTTAGTGGCACTTTCGAACATAAATGGGCGATTTTGAGAAACTGTGTCAAAAAACCTCTATAGGTGGTGTGATGTCGAGCATGGTATGCCATGTGTTAAATTAGTATATATGAAAAATTTCATATAAGATATGAAAAGTAAATAACAATGAAAAATTTCATATGATATGAAAAATAAATAACATATGAAAAATTTTCATAGGATGAAAAATAAATAAATAAATATGAAAAATTTCGTATGAAAATATTTAAAATAAATAATATATGAAAAATTTCATATGATATGAAAAAAAAATAACATATGAAAAATTTCGTATGATATTAAAAAGTAAATAACATATTAAAAATTTCGTATGAGATACTAAAAATAAATGACATATGAATAATTTCATAGGATATGAAAAATAAATAACATATGAAAAAATAAATAATATATGAAAAAATTTCATATGATATGAAAAATAAATAACATATGAAAAATTTTCATATGAAAAATTAAGTAATATATGAAAAATTTCATATGATATGAAAAAATTAATAGTAAACGTGAAATAAATATCGGCAATGTCTATTTATTTATATATTATTTTGGAGTTATAAGGTATTTATAAAATACAAGTAAAAAATTTTCGGTTAGTGGCACTTTCGAACATAAATGGGCGATTTTGAGAAACTGTGTCAAAAAACCTCTATAGGTGGTGTGATGTCGAGCATGGTATGTCATATGTTAAATTGGTACATATTTCAAATACATATGATTTTATGCATTTACTATCGGCAATGTCTATTTATTTATATATTATTCTGGAGTTGTAAGGTATTTTTAAAATACATGTGAAAATTTAATATTGAGAGGCACATTGAAACATAAATGGGCGATTTTGAGAAACTGTGTCAAAAAACCTCTATAGGTGGTGTGATGTCGAGCATGGTATGCCATGTGTTAAATTAGTATATATGAAAAATTTCATATAAGATATGAAAAATAAATAACATATGAAAAAAAAAAAATAAAAATTAAAAAATAAATAACATATGAAAAATTTCATATGATATTAAAAATAAATAACATATGAAAAATTTCGTATGAGATATTAAAAATAAATAACATATGAAAAGTAAATAACATATGAAAAAATTTCGTATGAGATATTTAAAATAAATAATATATGAAAAATTTCATATGATATGAAAAAAAAAAATAACATATGAAAAATTTTAAAAAATTAAAAATAAATAACATATGAAAAATTTCATATGAATATGAAAAATAAATAACATATGAAAAACATATGAAAAATTTTCATATGAAAAATATAAAATAATATATGAAAAATTTCATATGATATGAAAAAATTAATAGTAAACGTGAAATAAATATCGGCAATGTCTATTTATTTATATATTATTTTGGAGTTATAAGGTATTTATAAAATACAAGTAAAAAATTTTCGGTTAGTGGCACTTTCGAACATAAATGGGCGATTTTGAGAAACTGTGTCAAAAAACCTCTATAGGTGGTGTGATGTCGAGCATGGTATGTCATATGTTAAATTGGTACATATTTCAAATACATATGATTTTATGCATTTACTATCGGCAATGTCTATTTATATTATATATTATTCTGGAGTTGTAAGGTATTTTTAAAATACATGTGAAAATTTAATATTGAGAGGCACATTGAAACATAAATGGGCGATTTTGAGAAACTGTGTCAAAAAACCTCTATAGGTGGTGTGATGTCGAGCATGGTATGCCATGTGTTAAATTAAAATTAATAATATGAAAAAAATTTCATATGATATGAAAAATAAATAACATATGAAAAATTTTAATATGAAAAATAAATAACATATGAAAAATTTCATATGAGATATTAAAAAATATATAAAAATTCATAAAAATTATGAATATAAAAATAAATAACATAAAAAATAAAAAATTTCGTATGAGATATTTAAAATAAATAATATATGAAAAATTTCATATGATATGAAAAAAAAATAACATATGAAAAATTTCGTATGATATTAAAAAAGTAAATAACATATTAAAAATTTCGTATGAGATATTAAAAATAAATGACATATGAATAATTTCATAGGATATGAAAAATAAATAACATATGAAAAATAATAATAATATGAAAAAATTTCATATGATATGAAAAATAAATAACATATGAAAAATTTTCATATGAAAAAATAAGTAATATATGAAAAATTTCATATGATATGAAAAAATTAATAGTAAACGTGAAATAAATATCGGCAATGTCTATTTATTTATATATTATTTTGGAGTTATAAGGTATTTATAAAATACAAGTAAAAAATTTTCGGTTAGTGGCACTTTCGAACATAAATGGGCGATTTTGAGAAACTGTGTCAAAAAACCTCTATAGGTGGTGTGATGTCGAGCATGGTATGCCATGTGTTAAATTAGTATATATGAAAAATTTCATATAAGATATGAAAAATAAATAACATATGAAAAATTTCATATGATATGAAAAATAAATAACATATGAAAAATTTTCATAGGATATGAAACAAAAATAAATAATATATGAAAAATTTCATATAAGATATAAAAATAAATAACATATGAAAAATTTCGTATGAAATATTTAAAATAAATAATATATGAAAAATTTCATATGATATGAAAAAAAAATAACATATGAAAAATTTCGTATGATATTAAAAAGTAAATAACATATTAAAAATTTCGTATGAGATACTAAAAATAAATGACATATGAATAATTTCATAGGATATGAAAAATAAATAACATATGAAAAAATAAATAATATATGAAAAAATTTCATATGATATGAAAATAAATAACATATGAAAAATTTTCATATGAAAAA
Organism: Drosophila sucinea; assembly: GCA_018150745.1. Classification (NCBI taxonomy): domain Eukaryota; kingdom Metazoa; phylum Arthropoda; class Insecta; order Diptera; family Drosophilidae; genus Drosophila; species Drosophila sucinea. The sequence goes on along the minus strand of JAECWP010000146.1, from coordinate 210,032 downwards.
TTAAGTAATATATGAAAAATTTCATATGATATGAAAAAATTAATAGTAAACGTGAAATAAATATCGGCAATGTCTATTTATTTATATATTATTTTGGAGTTATAAGGTATTTATAAAATACAAGTAAAAAATTTTCGGTTAGTGGCACTTTCGAACATAAATGGGCGATTTTGAGAAACTGTGTCAAAAAACCTCTATAGGTGGTGTGATGTCGAGCATGGTATGTCATATGTTAAATTGGTACATATTTCAAATACATATGATTTTATGCATTTACTATCGGCAATGTCTATTTATTTATATATTATTCTGGAGTTGTAAGGTATTTTTAAAATACATGTGAAAATTTAATATTGAGAGGCACATTGAAACATAAATGGGCGATTTTGAGAAACTGTGTCAAAAAACCTCTATAGGTGGTGTGATGTCGAGCATGGTATGCCATGTGTTAAATTAGTATATATGAAAAATTTCATATAAGATATGAAAAATAAATAACATATGAAAAATTTCATATGATATTAAAAATAAATAACATATGAAAAATTTCGTATGAGATATTAAAAATAAATAACATATGAAAAGTAAATAACATATGAAAAATTTCGTATGGAGATATTTAAAATAAATAATATATGAAAAATTTCATATGAAAAAAAAAACATATGAAAAATTTCGTATGAGATATTAAAAAAAATAACATATGAAAAGTAAATAACATATGAAAAATTTCGTATGAGATATTTAAAATAAATAATATATGAAAAATTTCATATGGATATGAAAAATAAATAACATATGAAAAATTTCGTATGATATGAAAAAATTAATAACATATGAAAAATTTCATATGAGATATTAAAAATAAATAACATATGAAAAATTTCGAATAATGATTTAAAAAATAACTATTATATATGTATTGTATGAATATTTAAATAAATAATATTTATATATTGTTTATTTATTTATATATTATTTTGAGTTATAAGTTTTTTTAAATGTGAAAAAATTGTATGGCATTTGAACATAAATGCTTTTGAAAATTCAAAAAAAAATAAATAGTGTGACGTCATGCCATATGTTAAATTAGTATATATGAAAATTTCATATATATGAAAAATAAATAACATATGAAAATTTTCATATGAAAAATATGAAAAATAAATAACATATGAAAAATTTCATATGAAATATTTAAAATAAATAATTATATGAAAAAATTTCATATATGAGATATTTAAAATAAGTTGAAAAATTTCGGTACTTAAATTTAAACATATGAAAAATTTCGTAATAAAAAATAAATAACATATGAATAAATTTCGGTATGGGATATTAAAAAAATAATAACTTATATATGAAAAATTTTGAGATATTAAATAAATAATATGAAAAAATTTCATATGATATGAAAAATAATAAATAACAAAAATATGCAAAAAAATTTAAATTATCTGTATAAAAATTTACATATATATGAAAAATTAATATGACATATGAAAAATAAATATATATGAATATGTAAAATTAATAAATCGGCAATGTTCTATTTAAATTGAAAATTTAATATAATTTGATTTGTAATAAAGTATTAAATATAAATTGTACCAGTAAAATTATGAAAAATTTTCAGTTAGGCATATTGAAACATAAATGGGCGATTTTGAGAAACTGTGTCAAAAAACCCTATAGGTGGTGTGATGTCGAGCATGGTATGCCATGTGTTAAATTAGTATATATGAAAAATTTCATATAAGAATGAAAAATAAATAACATATGAAAAATTTATATGATATGAAAAAAAATAAAAAAAACAAAAATATGAAAAATTTCGTATGAGATATTAAAAATAAATAACATATTAAAATAATAAAATAAAAATTATGAAAAATTTATAACATATGAAAAATTTCGTATGAATATTTAAAATAAATAACATATGAAGAAAAAATAACATATGAAAAAATTTCTATATTTAAAGTAAATAACATATGAAAAATTTCGTATGAGATATTAAAAAAAAATAACATATGAAAAATTAATATTAAAAATAAATAAATTCTAGAATATTTAAATATAATAACATATGAATAATTTCAGTTATATAAAATAAATAAAAATTTAAATATATGTGAAATATTAATGAAATTAATAAGATATGAAAAAGTAACATATGAAAATTTCATAAGATATGAAAAAAATAAATATATGAAAAAATTTCATATGAATATAAAAATAACATATGAAAAATTTCATATGATATGAAAAAATTAAAGTAAACTAACAAATATGAAAAAATTTATTTATATATTATTTTGGAAAAATAAATATTTATAAAAATACATATGAAAAATTTCATTAATAAACACTAACATAAAAAATTTCATATAAAATATTTAAAAAAATAATATATATATGAAAAATATAACTTAATATAGAATTATATTTATATATTATTTTGAGTATTATTTTTATATAAATTTCAGTACATAATTCAATAATTTTCGGTTATGGATTGAACATAAATGGGCGATTTGTGAATCAAAACCGTTATAAGAGGCTGTGATATCGAAAAATTTCGTATGCACATGTGTAAAAATAAATAACCTTTTATAAAAATTTCAAATAGATATGATAAAATAATAACATATGAAAAATTTCCATCATGTTGAAAATAAATAATATATAAATTTCATAAAGATATGAAAAATAAATAACATATGAAAAATCTTTTCATAGGATATGAAAAATAAATAACATATGAAAAATTTCATGGATATATTAAAATAACATATAAAAAATTTCGTATGAGAATTAAAAAATAAATAACATATGAAAAATTTCCATGGAGATAAAAAATAAATAACAATATGAAAAAATTCAATATGATATGAAAAAAAATTTCATACATGAAAATAAAATAAATAAATTACATATGAAAAAATTTCATATGAAAAATTTACATATGAAAAAAAGTAATATATGAAAAATTTCATATGATATGAAAAATTAATAGTAAACGTGAAATAAATATCGGCAATGTCTATTTATTTATATATTATTTTGGAGTTATAAAGGTATTTTATAAAATACAAGTAAAAAATTTTCGGTTAGTGGCACTTTCGAACATAAATGGGCGATTTTGAGAAACTGTGTCAAAAAACCTCTATAGGTGGTGTGATGTCGCGTTGAAATGTATATATGTACATATTTCATATAAAATTTATGCATTACTATCGCAATGTCTATTTATTTATATTTCATTATGGAGTTGTAAGGTATTTTTAACATACATGTTGAAAAATTTCATAAAGTATGAAAATCAATAACATTGAAAATTCTATAAATGTGCGATTTGGAAACTGTGTCAAAAACTCTATAGGTGGTGTGGTGTCGAGCATGGTATGCCATAGTGTTAAAATTACATATAAAAATTTTCATATGAGATATTAAAAATAAATAACATATGAAAATTTCATATGGTATAATAAATAGAATTATAATATAATAATAACATATGAAAAAATAAATAAAATTTTTTATATAAGAAAATATTAAAATAAATGTATGAAAAATTTCATAGGTGGTGTGATATAAACATGTGTATAATTCCATGTGTTAAAATATATATGAAAATTTCATATAAGATATGAAAATAAATAACATATGAAAAATTTCGTATTGATATAAAATTTAAAATAAATAACATATGAAAAATTTCGTATAAGATATGAAAAATAAATAAAAAATAATTTAAATATGAAAAATAATATATAAAAAATTATATTAAAAATTCATATGAATAAATAAATAACATATGAAAAATTTCGTATGAGATATTTAAAAATAAATAATGAAAAAATTTCTTAGATATGAAAAATTATTAATAACATAAATAAAAATTTCGTATAAGATAAATTTAAAATGAAAAATTTCATATGAAATAAATAACATAAAAAAATAACTTCATATGATATAAAAATAAATAATATATGAAAAATTTCATATGATATGAAAAATAAATAACATATGAAAAATTTTCATATAAAATCGCAAATGTCGTATGATAAAATTAATTAATAATATATGAAAAATTTATAATAATATGAAATAAAATCAATGTCTATTTATTTATATATTATTTTGGAGTTATAAGGTATTTATAAAATACAAGTAAAAAATTTTCGGTTAGTGGCACTTTCGAACATAAATGGGCGATTTTGAGAAAAACTGTCAAAAACCTCTATAGGTGGTGTGATGTCGAGCATGGTATGCCTGTAAATTAGTATATATGAAAAACATTATAAGATATGAAAAATAAATAACATATGAAAAATTTCATATGATATGAAAAATAAATAACATATGAAAAATTTCGTATGAGATATTAAAAATAAATAACATATGAAAAGTAAATAACATATGAAAAATTTAAATATCGCAATGTCTATTTATTTATATATTATTTGGAGTTATAAGGTATTTATAAAATACATGTAAAAAAAATTTCGGTTAGTCACTTTCAACATAAAGCGATTTGAGAAACTCTGTCAAAAAACTATCTAAATAAGTGATGTGATGTCGGAGAAATCCATGAAAAAATTAGTATATATGAAAAATTTCATATAAGATATGAAAAATAAATAACATATGAAAAATTTCATATGATATGAAAAATAAATAACATATGAAAAATTTCATATGATATGAAAAATAAATAACATATGAAAAATTTCATATGAATATGAAAAATAAATAACATATGAAAAATTTCATATGAGATATTAAAAATAAATAACATATGAAAAATAAAATAAAATTTCATATGAAATATTAAAAATAAATAACATATGAAAAATTTCGTATGATAGTTAAAAAGTAAATAACATATTAAAAATTTCGTATGAGATACTAAAAATAAATGACATATGAATAATTTCATAGGATATGAAAAATAAATAACATATGAAAAAATAAATAATATATGAAAAAATTTCATATGATATGAAAAATAAATAACATATGAAAAATTTTCATATGAAAAATTAAGTAATATATGAAAAATTTCATATGATATGAAAAAATTAATAGTAAACGTGAAATAAATATCGGCAATGTCTATTTATTTATATATTATTTTGGAGTTATAAGGTATTTATAAAATACAAGTAAAAAATTTTCGGTTAGTGGCACTTTCGAACATAAATGGGCGATTTTGAGAAACTGTGTCAAAAAACCTCTATAGGTGGTGTGATGTCGAGCATGGTATGTCATATGTTAAATTGGTACATATTTCAAATACATATGATTTTATGCATTTACTATCGGCAATGTCTATTTATTTATATATTATTCTGGAGTTGTAAGGTATTTTTAAAATACATGTGAAAATTTAATATTGAGAGGCACATTGAAACATAAATGGGCGATTTTGAGAAACTGTGTCAAAAAACCTCTATAGGTGGTGTGATGTCGAGCATGGTATGCCATGTGTTAAATTAGTATATATGAAAAATTTCATATAAGATATGAAAAATAAATAACATATGAAAAATTTCATATGATATGAAAAATAAATAACATATGAAAAATTTCGTATGAGATATTAAAAATAAATAACATATGAAAAGTAAATAACATATGAAAAATTTCGTATGAAATATTTAAAATAAATAATATATGAAAAATTTCATATGAAAAAAATAACATATGAAAAATTTCGTATGAGGATATTAAAAATAAATAACATATGAAAAGTAAATAACATATGAAAAATTTCGTATGAGATATTTAAAATAAATAATATAGAAAAATTTCATATAAAATATGAAAAATAAATAACATATGAAAAATTTCATATGATATGAAAAATAAATAACATATGAAAAATTTCGTATGAGATATTAAAAATAAATAACATATGAAAAGTAAATAATATATGAAAAATTTCATATGATATGAAAAAAAAATAAATAATATATGAAAAATTTCGTATGATATTAAAAAGTAAATAACATATTAAAAATTTCGTATGAGATATTAAAAATAAATGACATATGAATAATTTCATAGGATATGAAAAATAAATAACATATGAAAAAATAAATAATATATGAAAAAATTTCATATGATATGAAAAATAAATAACATATGAAAAATTTTCATATGAAAAATAAGTAATATATGAAAAATTTCATATGATATGAAAAAATTAATAGTAAACGTGAAATAAATATCGGCAATGTCTATTTATTTATATATTATTTTGGAGTTATAAGGTATTTATAAAATACAAGTAAAAAATTTTCGGTTAGTGGCACTTTCGAACATAAATGGGCGATTTTGAGAAACTGTGTCAAAAAACCTCTATAGGTGGTGTGATGTCGAGCATGGTATGCCATGTGTTAAATTAGTATATATGAAAAATTTCATATAAGATATGAAAAATAAATAACATATGAAAAATTTCATATGATATGAAAAATAAATAACATATGAAAAATTTCGTATGAGATATTAAAAATAAATAACATATGAAAAGTAAATAACATATGAAAAAAAATTTCGTATGAAATATTTAAAATAAATAATATATGAAAAATTTCATATGATATGAAAAAAAATAACATATGAAAAATTTCGTATGATATTAAAAAAAAATAAAAATATAAAAATGTAAATAACATATTAAAAATTTCGTATGAGATACTAAAAATAAATGACATATGAATAATTTCATAGGATATGAAAAATAAATAACATATGAAAAATAAATAATATATGAAAAAATTTCATATGATATGAAAAATAAATAACATATGAAAAATTTTCATATGAAAAATTAAGTAATATATGAAAAATTTCATATGATATGAAAAAATTAATAGTAAACGTGAAATAAATATCGGCAATGTCTATTTATTTATATATTATTTTGGAGTTATAAGGTATTTATAAAATACAAGTAAAAAATTTTCGGTTAGTGGCACTTTCGAACATAAATGGGCGATTTTGAGAAACTGTGTCAAAAAACCTCTATAGGTGGTGTGATGTCGAGCATGGTATGCCATGTGTTAAATTAGTATATATGAAAAATTTCATATAAGATATGAAAAATAAATAACATATGAAAAATTTCATATGATATGAAAAATAAATAACATATGAAAAATTTCATATGAGATATTAAAAATAAATAACATATGAAAAGTAAATAACATATGAAAAATTTCGTATGAAATATTTAAAATAAATAATATATGAAAAATTTCATATGATATGAAAAAAAAATAACATATGAAAAATTTCGTATGAGTATTAAAAATAAATAACATATGAAAATAAAAACAAAAATTTCGTATGAGATATTAAAAATAAATAACATATGAAAAATTTCATAGAAGATATGAAAAATAAATAACATATGAAAAATTTCATATGATATGAAAAATAAATAACATATGAAAAATTTCATATGAGATATTAAAAATAAATAATATATGAAAAATTTCATAAGATATGAAAAAATAAATAAACAATGAAAAATTTAAAAAATATTAAAATTTATAATAAAAAATTATTAATAAATAAAATCGGCAATGTCTATTTATTTATATTTTATTTTGAGTTATAAGGTATTAAAAAAAATACAAATAAAAAAATTTCGGTATGAAAAAAAAATAAAAAATCATATGAATATCGACGACATGATTCATATGTTAAATTGTATATAAATTCAAAATACATATTATGAAAATTTTATATTTAATCGGCAAATGTCTAATTATTTATTTATATATTCTGGAGTTATAAGGTTTTTAATTTATAACATATGAAAATATTGAGAGGCACTTTCGAACATAAAAAATGGGCGATTTTGAGAAACTGTGTCAAAAAACCTCTATAGGTGGTGTGATGTGTGCCGAATGGTATGCCATATTCATGTGAAATTGTATAGAAAAATTTCATATAAGATATGAAAAATAAATAACATATGAAAAATTTCATATGATATATAAAAAAATAAATAACATATGAAAAATTTCGTATGAGATATTAAAAAAAAAAAAAACATATGAAAGAAATAACATAAAAATTTCATATGAATAAAAAAATACATTTAATATGAAAAATAAATAACATATGAAAAAAAATTTCATATGAGATATTAAAATAAATAATATATGAAAAATTTCATATGATATGAAAAATAAATAACATATGAAAAATTTCATGAGATATTAAAAATAAATGTAAATAACATATGAAAATTTCATAAGTAAATATGAAAAATTTCATATGAATATTAAAATAAATAATATATGAAAAATTTCGATATAGATATTAAAAAATAAAACAAAAAATTCACAACATAAACAAAAAACAAAAAAAAAAAACAAGCAATGTCTAGATATTAAAATTAAATAACATATTAAAAATTTCATATGAGATTGAAAAAAACATATAAAATATATGAAAAATTTCATATGAGGATAAAAATTATAAAAATAAACTAACATTTATTGAAAAATGTCAAAAAATTTAAAATATATAAATAATATGAAAATCATAAAAATAAATAACAATATTAAATATTTCGATTTATATGATTTTAAAAATAATTTAAATATCGGCAATGACTATTTATTTATATATCACTTCTGAATGAAGTATTTTAAAATACGAAAATTTAATAAAACTTTAACAATAAATGGGCGTTTGAGAAACTGTGTCAAAAAACCTCTATAGGTGGTGAAAAAAAAAAAAACCACTTGAAAATAAATAACATATGAAAAATTTCTAAATTTCATATGATAAAAAAAAATATGAACAAATATGATCAAATTTGCATATGATATGAAAAATAAATAACATATGAAAAATTTCATATGAATAAAATAAATAATATTATAAAAAAAATACATATAAAATAAATAACATATGAAAAATACTCAATGATATAAAAATAAAAAAAAAAAATAAAAATAAATAACATATGAAAAATTTCATATAAAATAAATTAAAAATATTAAAAATAAATAACATATGAAAAATTTCATATGGGATATTAAAAATAAATAACATATGAAAAATAAATAACATATGAAAAATTTCATATATGAAAAATAAATAATATATGAAAAATTTCATATGATATAAGAAAAAATAAATCTAATAATGAAAAATTTGGTTATTAATAAATAAATACATAAAAATTCAAAATAACATAAATTATTAGAATAAAAATAAAGAAAATAATGTCTATTTAATATACATTAAAAAAAAAACAATTTTGAAGTATATAGTAGGTATTTAAAAACAAAAATATACATTGAAAATTTTCATAAATATGAAACTTTCGAAACATGAAATAAGGATTTGAAACTATGACAATCATAGTGATATCGAAAAAGCATGGTATAACATATTAAATTGGTACATATTCCATATATATAAAAAAATACATATAATAATTCATATGATATGAAAATAAATAACATAAAAAAAAAAAAATAAAAATAAATACATGAAAAATTTATATGAAAAATCAAAAATAAATAAATGAAAAATTTCATATGATATGAAAAATAAATAACATAATGAAAAATTTCATATGACTATTTATTTATAAATAAATATGATTAAAAAGTATTTATAAAATACACTAAAAAATTTTCGGTTAGAGGCACTTTGAAAATAAATGGGCGATTTTGAAAACTTGTCAAAACCTATAGGTGGCATATGTCGAGCATAGGTAAATTTCATATGAAAAAATAGATAACATATGAAAAATTTCATGATGATATGAAAAATAAATAATATAGAATTTATAAATAATATATTATAAAAAATTTAAATAACATAAAAATTAATAATAAAATAAATAAAAATTCAGATCATATTGAAAAATAAATGACATTTGAAAAATGTATCATTTAAAACTATCTATGAATTTTGAATGATAAATAACATATAAAATTTCATATGGAAAATTTCAAACTTATGAAAAATTAAATAACATATGAAAAATTTTTAATATGAAAATAAATAACATATGAAAAATTTCATATGAATAAAAAATAAATAACATATAAAAATTTCATATGAAAAATTTTATGTAAAAAATAAATAATTTATAAATTTAAAAAAATAAAAAAAACAAAATATGATATTAATAAATTAATATTAAACGTGAAATAAATATCGGCAATGTCTATTTATTTATATATTATTTTGGAGTTATAAGGTATTTATAAAATACAAGTAAAAAATTTTCGGTTAGTGGCACTTTCGAACATAAATGGGCGATTTTGAGAAACTGTGTCAAAAAACCTCTATAGGTGGTGTGATGTCGAGCATGGTATGCCATGTGATAAATAAATATATATGAAAAATTTCATATAAGATATGAAAAATAAATAACATATGAAAAATTTCATATGATATGAAAAATAAATAACATATGAAAAATTTCTATGAGATATTAAAAATAAATAACATATGAAAAGTAAATAACATATGAAAAATTTCGTATGAAATATTTAAAATAAATAATATATGAAAAATTTCATATGATATGAAAAAAAAATAACATATGAAAAATTTCGTATGATATTAAAAAAGTAAATAACATATTAAAAATTTAGTATGAGATACTAAAAATAAATGACATATGAATAATTTCATAGGATATGAAAAATAAATAACATATGAAAAAATAAATAATATATGAAAAAATTCATATGATATGAAAAATAAATAACATATGAAAAATTTTCATATGAAAAATTAAGTAATATATGAAAAATTTCATATGATATGAAAAAATTAATAGTAAACGTGAAATAAATATCGGCAATGTCTATTTATTTATATATTATTTTGGAGTTATAAGGTATTTATAAAATACAAGTAAAAAATTTTCGGTTAGTGGCACTTTCGAACATAAATGGGCGATTTTGAGAAACTGTGTCAAAAAACCTCTATAGGTGGTGTGATGTCGAGCATGGTATGTCATATGTTAAATTGGTACATATTTCAAATACATATGATTTTATGCATTTACTATCGGCAATGTCTATTTATTTATATATTATTCTGGAGTTGTAAGGTATTTTTAAAATACATGTGAAAATTTAATATTGAGAGGCACATTGAAACATAAATGGGCGATTTTGAGAAACTGTGTCAAAAAACCTCTATAGGTGGTGTGATGTCGAGCATGGTATGCCATGTGTTAAATTAGTATATATGAAAAATTTCATATAAGATATGAAAAATAAATAACATATGAAAAATTTCATATGATATGAAAAATAAATAACATATGAAAAATTTCGTATGAGATATTAAAAATAAATAACATATGAAAAGTAAATAACATATGAAAAATTTCGTATGAAATATTTAAAATAAATAATATATGAAAAATTTCATATGAAAAAAAAATAACATATGAAAAATTTCGTAAATAACATATGAAAAATAACATATAAAAAGTAAATAACATATGAAAAATTTCGTATGAGATATTTAAAATAAATAATATATGAAAAATTTCATATAAGATATGAAAAAATAAATAACATATGAAAAATTTCATATGATATGAAAAATAAATAACATATGAAAAATTTCGTATGAGATATTAAAAATAAATAACATATGAAAAAAGAATAAAAACAAAAAAATTAGAAATATAAAATAAAAATATATGAAAAATAATATTAAAAGTAAATAACATATTAAAAATTTCGTATGAGATACTAAAAATAAATGACATATGAATAATTTCATAGGATATGAAAAATAAATAACATATGAAAAAATAAATAATATATGAAAAAATTTCATATGATATGAAAAATAAATAACATATGAAAAATTTTCATATGAAAAATAAGTAATATATGAAAAATTTCATATGATATGAAAAAATTAATAGTAAACGTGAAATAAATATCGGCAATGTCTATTTATTTATATATTATTTTGGAGTTATAAGGTATTTATAAAATACAAGTAAAAAATTTTCGGTTAGTGGCACTTTCGAACATAAATGGGCGATTTTGAGAAACTGTGTCAAAAAACCTCTATAGGTGGTGTGATGTCGAGCATGGTATGCCATGTGTTAAATTAGTATATATGAAAAATTTCATATAAGATATGAAAATATAAATAACATATTAAATTTCATATGATATGAAAAATAAATAACATATGAAAAATTTCATAGGATATGAAAAAATAAATAATAAAAATGAAAAAAATAACATAAAAAATTATAAAAAATAAATAACATATGAAAAATTTCATATAAAAAAAAAAACATAAAAAAAAAAAAAAAAAAATAAAATATGAATTAAATAAAAAAAAATATATGAAAAATTTCATATGAGATATGAAAAATAAATAACATATGAAAAATTTCATATGATATATGAAAAATAAATAACATATGAAAAATTTCATATAGATATGAAAAATAAATAACATATGAAAAATTTCATATGAAAAAAAAATAACATATGAAAAATTTCGATGAGATATTAAAAATAAAAACAAAAAAAAAATATGAAAAATTTCATATGATATTTAAAAAAAATAACATATGAAAAATTTCGTATGATATTAAAAAGTAAATAACATATTAAAAATTTCGTATGAGATACTAAAAATAAATGACATATGAATAATTTCATAGGATATGAAAAATAAATAACATATGAAAAAATAAATAATATATGAAAAAATTTCATATGATATGAAAATAAATAACATATGAAAAATTTTCATATGAAAAATTAAGTAATATATGAAAAATTTCATATGATATGAAAAAATTAATAGTAAACGTGAAATAAATATCGGCAATGTCTATTTATTTATATATTATTTTGGAGTTATAAGGTATTTATAAAATACAAGTAAAAAATTTTCGGTTAGTGGCACTTTCGAACATAAATGGGCGATTTTGAGAAACTGTGTCAAAAAACCTCTATAGGTGGTGTGATGTCGAGCATGGTATGTCATATGTTAAATTGGTACATATTTCAAATACATATGATTTTATGCATTTACTATCGGCAATGTCTATTTATTTATATATTATTCTGGAGTTGTAAGGTTTTTTTAAAATACATGTGAAAATTTAATATTGAGAGGCACATTGAAACATAAATGGGCGATTTTGAGAAACTGTGTCAAAAAACCTCTATAGGTGGGTGTGATGTCGAGCATGGTATGCCATGTGTTAAATTAGTATATAAATAAAAATTTCAAATAAATATATAAAATTAATAAAAATAAATAACATATGAAAAATTTCATATGAATATGAAAAAAAATAACATATGAAAAATTTCATATGAGATATTTAAAAAATAAAATAACATATGAAAAATAAATAACATATGAAAAATTTCGTATGAGATATTTTAAAATAAATAATATATGAAAAATTTCATATAAGATATGAAAAATAAATAACATATGAAAAATTTCATATGATATGAAAAATAAATAACATATGAAAAATTTCGTATGAGATATTAAAAATAAATAACATATGAAAAATAAATAAATATGAAAAATTTCATATGAAATATGAAAAAAAAATAATATATGAAAAATTTCGTATGATATTAAAAAGTAAATAACATATTAAAAATTTCGTATGAGATACTAAAAATAAATGACATATGAATAATTTCATAGGATATGAAAAATAAATAACATATGAAAAAATAAATAATATATGAAAAAATTTTCATATGATATGAAAAATAAATAACATATGAAAAATTTTCATATGAAAAATTAAGTAATATATGAAAAATTTCATATGATATGAAAAAATTAATAGTAAACGTGAAATAAATATCGGCAATGTCTATTTATTTATATATTATTTTGGAGTTATAAGGTATTTATAAAATACAAGTAAAAAATTTTCGGTTAGTGGCACTTTCGAACATAAATGGGCGATTTTGAGAAACTGTGTCAAAAAACCTCTATAGGTGGTGTGATGTCGAGCATGGTATGCCATGTGTTAAATTAGTATATATGAAAAATTTCATATAAGATATGAAAAATAAATAACATATGAAAAATTTCATATGATATGAAAAATAAATAACATATGAAAAATTTCGTATGAGATATTAAAAATAAATAACATATGAAAAGTAAATAACATATGAAAAATTTCGTATGAGATATTTAAAATAAATAATATATGAAAAATTTCATATGATATGAAAAAAATAACATATAAAAATCAAAATAAAAAAAAAACATATATATGAAAAATTTCGTATGATATTAAAAAGTAAATAACATATTAAAAATTTCGTATGAGATATTAAAAATAAATGACATATGAATAATTTCATAGGATATGAAAAATAAATAACATATGAAAAAATAAATAAAAAAAAAAAAAAAACAAAAAAAAATAAATATGAAAAAATTTCATATGATATGAAAAATAAATAACATATGAAAAATTTTCATATGAAAAATTAAAGTAATATATGAAAAATTTCATATGATATGAAAAAATTAATAGTAAACGTGAAATAAATATCGGCAATGTCTATTTATTTATATATTATTTTGGAGTTATAAGGTATTTATAAAATACAAGTAAAAAATTTTCGGTTAGTGGCACTTTCGAACATAAATGGGCGATTTTGAGAAACTGTGTCAAAAAACCTCTATAGGTGGTGTGATGTCGAGCATGGTATGCCATGTGTTAAATTAGTATATATGAAAAATTTCATATAAGATATGAAAAATAAATAACATATGAAAAATTTCATATGATATGAAAAATAAATAACATATGAAAAATTTACATATGAGAATATGAAAAATAAATAAATATATGAAAAATTTCAAAAAAAAATAACATATAAATATGAGAAATAACATATGAAATATATATAAATAAATAATATATGAAAAATTTCATATGATATGAAAAATAAATAACATATGAAAAATTTCGTATGAATATTAAAAAGTAAATAACATATGAAAAATGAATAAATTAAAAATAAATGACATATGAATAATTTCATAGGATATGAAAAATAAATAACATATGAAAAAATAATTAATATGATATAAAAAATTTCATATGAAAAAATAAATAACATATGAAAAATTTCATATGATATAAAAATAAATAATATATGAAAAATTTCATATGATATGAAAAAATTAATAGTAAACGTGAAATAAATATCGGCAATGTCTATTTATTTATATATTATTTTGGAGTTATAAGGTATTTATAAAATACAAGTAAAAAATTTTCGGTTAGTGGCACTTTCGAACATAAATGGGCGATTTTGAGAAACTGTGTCAAAAAACCTCTATAGGTGGTGTGATGTCGAGCATGGTATGTCATATGTTAAATTGGTACATATTTCAAATACATATGATTTTATGCATTTACTATCGGCAATGTCTATTTATTTATATATTATTCTGGAGTATGAAAAATTTTATAAAATATGAAAAATTTCATATGAAAAATAAATAATGAAGCACATATGAAAAAATTTCATAAGATATGAAAAAAAAATAAAAAACTCTATAGTGTGAAAAATGTCGAATGTATACATATGAAAAATAATAAATATATAGAAAAATTTCATATGATATGAAAAAATTAATAGTAAACGTGAAATAAATATCGGCAATGTCTATTTATTTATATATTATTTTGGAGTTATAAGGTATTTATAAAATACAAGTAAAAAATTTTCGGTTAGTGGCACTTTCGAACATAAATGGGCGATTTTGAGAAACTGTGTCAAAAAACCTCTATAGGTGGTGTGATGTCGAGCATGGTATGTCATATGTTAAATTGGTACATATTTCAAATACATATGATTTTATGCATTTACTATCGGCAATGTCTATTTATTTATATATTATTCTGGAGTTGTAAGGTATTTTTAAAATACATGTGAAAATTTAATATTGAGAGGCACATTGAAACATAAATGGGCGATTTTGAGAAACTGTGTCAAAAAACCTCTATAGGTGGTGTGATGTCGAGCATGGTATGCCATGTGTTAAATTAGTATATATGAAAAATTTCATATAAGATATGAAAAATAAATAACATATGAAAAATTTCATATGATATGAAAAATAAATAACATATGAAAAATTTCGTATGAGATATTAAAAATAAATAACATATGAAAAGTAAATAACATATGAAAAATTTCGTATGAAATATTTAAAATAAATAATATATGAAAAATTTCATATGATATGAAAAAAAAAATAACATATGAAAAATTTCGTATGATATTAAAAAGTAAATAACATATTAAAAATTTCGTATGAGATATTAAAAATAAATGACATATGAATAATTTCATAGGATATGAAAAATAAATAACATATGAAAAAATAAATAATATATGAAAAAATTTCATATGATATGAAAAATAAATAACATATGAAAAATTTTCATATGAAAAAATAAGTAATATATGAAAAATTTCATATGATATGAAAAAATTAATAGTAAACGTGAAATAAATATCGGCAATGTCTATTTATTTATATATTATTTTGGAGTTATAAGGTATTTATAAAATACAAGTAAAAAATTTTCGGTTAGTGGCACTTTCGAACATAAATGGGCGATTTTGAGAAACTGTGTCAAAAAACCTCTATAGGTGGTGTGATGTCGAGCATGGTATGTCATATGTTAAATTGGTACATATTTCAAATACATATGATTTTATGCATTTACTATCGGCAATGTCTATTTATTTATATATTATTCTGGAGTTGTAAGGTATTTTTAAAATACATGTGAAAATTTAATATTGAGAGGCACATTGAAACATAAATGGGCGATTTTGAGAAACTGTGTCAAAAAACCTCTATAGGTGGTGTGATGTCGAGCATGGTATGCCATGTGTTAAATTAGTATATATGAAAAATTTCATATAAGATATGAAAAATAAATAACATATGAAAAATTTCATATGATATGAAAAATAAATAACATATGAAAAATTTCGTATGAGATATTAAAAATAAATAACATATGAAAAGTAAATAACATATGAAAAATTTCGTATGAAATATTTAAAATAAATAATATATGAAAAATTTCATATGAAAAAAAAATAACATATGAAAAATTTCGTATGAGATATTAAAAATAAATAACATATGAAAAGTAAATAACATATGAAAAATTTCGTATGAGATATTTAAAATAAATAATATATGAAAAATTTCATATAAGATATGAAAAATAAATAACATATGAAAAATTTCATATGATATGAAAAAAATAAAAAACATATGAAAAAATTTCGTATGAGATATTAAAAATAAATAACATATGAAAAATTAAAAAATATAAAAAACATATGAAAACGTATGAAATATTTAAAATAAATAATATATGAAAAATTTCGTATGATATTAAAAAGTAAAAATAACATATTAAAAATATATATGAAAAAAATAATACATATGAATAATTTCATAGGATATGAAAAATAAATAACATATGAAAAAATAAAAAATAATATATGAAAAAATTTCATATGATATGAAAAATAAATAACATATGAAAAATTTTCATATGAAAAAATAAGTAATATATGAAAAATTTCATATGATATGAAAAAATTAATAGTAAACGTGAAATAAATATCGGCAATGTCTATTTATTTATATATTATTTTGGAGTTATAAGGTATTTATAAAATACAAGTAAAAAATTTTCGGTTAGTGGCACTTTCGAACATAAATGGGCGATTTTGAGAAACTGTGTCAAAAAACCTCTATAGGTGGTGTGATGTCGAGCATGGTATGCCATGTGTTAAATTAGTATATATGAAAAATTTCATATAAGATTATGAAAAATAAATAACATTATGAAATATTTCATATGATATGAAAAATAAATAACATATGAAAAATTTTCATATGAGATATTAAACAATAAATAACATATGAAAAAATTTCATAAAAATATTAAAATAAATAATATATAAAAAATTTCATGAAATAAATTTGAAAAATAAATAACATATGAAAAATTTCATATGATATGAAAAAATAACATAACATATGAAAAATTTCGTATGAGATATAAAAAATAAATAACATATGAAAAATTTCATAGAATAAATAACATATGAAAAATTTCATATATGAAATATTAAAATAAATAATATATGAAAAATTTCGTATGATATTAAAAAGTAAATAACATATTAAAAATTTCGTATGAGATACTTAAAAATAAATGACATATGAATAATTTCATAGGATATGAAAAATAAATAACATATGAAAAAATAAATAATATATGAAAAAATTTCATATGATATGAAAAATAAATAACATATGAAAAATTTTCATATGAAAAATAAGTAATATATGAAAAATTTCATATGATATGAAAAAATTAAAAGTAAACGTGAAATAAATATCGGCAATGTCTATTTATTTATATATTATTTTGGAGTTATAAGGTATTTATAAAATACAAGTAAAAAATTTTCGGTTAGTGGCACTTTCGAACATAAATGGGCGATTTTGAGAAACTGTGTCAAAAAACCTCTATAGGTGGTGTGATGTCGAGCATGGTATGCCATGTGTTAAATTAGTATATATGAAAAATTTCATATAAGATATGAAAAATAAATAACATATGAAAAATTTCATATGATATTAAAAATAAATAACATATGAAAAATTTCGTATGAGATATTAAAAATAAATAATATATGAAAAATAAATAACATATGAAAAATTATATATAAAAATAACATATGAAAAAAATAACATATGAAAAATTTCGTATGAGATATTTAAAATAAATAATATATGAAAAATTTCATATGATATGAAAAAAAAATAACATATGAAAAATTTCGTATGATATTAAAAAGTAAATAACATATTAAAAATTTCGTATGAGATATTAAAAATAAATGACATATGAATAATTTCATAGGATATGAAAAATAAATAACATATGAAAAAATAAATAATATATGAAAAAATTTCATATGATATGAAAAATAAATAACATATGAAAAATTTTCATATGAAAAATTAAGTAATATATGAAAAATTTCATATGATATGAAAAAATTAATAGTAAACGTGAAATAAATATCGGCAATGTCTATTTATTTATATATTATTTTGGAGTTATAAGGTATTTATAAAATACAAGTAAAAAATTTTCGGTTAGTGGCACTTTCGAACATAAATGGGCGATTTTGAGAAACTGTGTCAAAAAACCTCTATAGGTGGTGTGATGTCGAGCATGGTATGCCATGTGTTAAATTAGTATATATGAAAAATTTCATATAAGATATGAAAAAAAAATAACATATGAAAAATTTCATATGATATGAAAAATAAATAACATATGAAAAATTTCATAGATATGAAAAAATAAATAAATATGAAAAATTTCATATAAGAATGAAAAATAAATAACATATGAAAAATTTCATATGAATATTAAAAATAAATAATATATGAAAAATTTCATATGATATGAAAAAAAAAAAAATAATAAATAACATATGAAAAATTTCGTATGATATTAAAAAGTAAATAACATATTAAAAATTTCGTATGAGATACTAAAAATAAATGACATATGAATAATTTCATAGGATATGAAAAATAAATAACATATGAAAAAATAAAAAAAAAAATAATATGAAAAAATTCATATGATATGAAAAATAAATAACATATGAAAAATTTTCATATGAAAAATTAAGTAATATATGAAAAATTTCATATGATATGAAAAAATTAATAGTAAACGTGAAATAAATATCGGCAATGTCTATTTATTTATATATTATTTTGGAGTTATAAGGTATTTATAAAATACAAGTAAAAAATTTTCGGTTAGTGGCACTTTCGAACATAAATGGGCGATTTTGAGAAACTGTGTCAAAAAACCTCTATAGGTGGTGTGATGTCGAGCATGGTATGTCATATGTTAAATTGGTACATATTTCAAATACATATGATTTTATGCATTTACTATCGGCAATGTCTATTTATTTATATATTATTCTGGAGTTGTAAGGTATTTTTAAAATACATGTGAAAATTTAATATTGAGAGGCACATTGAAACATAAATGGGCGATTTTGAGAAACTGTGTCAAAAAACCTCTATAGGTGGTGTGATGTCGAGCATGGTATGCCATGTGTTAAATTAGTATATATGAAAAATTTCATATAAGATATGAAAAATAAATAACATATGAAAAATTTCATATGATATGAAAATAAAAATAACATAACATATGAAAAATTTCGTATGAGATATTAAAAATAAATAACATATGAAAAGTAAATAACATATGAAAAATTTCGTATGAGATATTTAAAATAAATAATATATGAAAAATTTCATATGATATGAAAAAAAAAATAACATATGAAAAATTTCGTATGATATTAAAAAGTAAATAACATATTAAAAATTTCGTATGAGATATTAAAAATAAATGACATATGAATAATTTCATAGGATATGAAAAATAAATAACATATGAAAAAATTATCATATGAAAAAATATGAAAAAAATAAATAACATATGAAAAATTTTCATATGAAAAATAAGTAATATATGAAAAATTTCATATGATATGAAAAAATTAATAGTAAACGTGAAATAAATATCGGCAATGTCTATTTATTTATATATTATTTTGGAGTTATAAGGTATTTATAAAATACAAGTAAAAAATTTTCGGTTAGTGGCACTTTCGAACATAAATGGGCGATTTTGAGAAACTGTGTCAAAAAACCTCTATAGGTGGTGTGATGTCGAGCATGGTATGTCATATGTTAAATTGGTACATATTTCAAATACATATGATTTTATGCATTTACTATCGGCAATGTCTATTTATTTATATATTATTCTGGAGTTGTAAGGTATTTTTAAAATACATGTGAAAATTTAATATTGAGAGGCACATTGAAACATAAATGGGCGATTTTGAGAAACTGTGTCAAAAAACCTCTATAGGTGGTGTGATGTCGAGCATGGTATGCCATGTGTTAAATTAGTATATATGAAAAATTTCATATAAGATATGAAAAATAAATAACATATGAAAAATTTCATATGATATGAAAAATAAATAACATATGAAAAATTTCGTATGAGATATTAAAAATAAATAACATATGAAAAGTAAATAACATATGAAAAATTTCGTATGAAATATTTAAAATAAATAATATATGAAAAATTTCATATGAAAAATTATATGATAAAAAAAAATAACATATGAAAAATTTCGTATGATATTAAAAAGTAAATAACATATTAAAAATTTCGTATGAGATATTAAAAATAAATGACATATGAATAATTTCATAGGATATGAAAAATAAATAACATATGAAAAAATAAATAATATATGAAAAAATTTCATATGATATGAAAAATAAATAACATATGAAAAATTTTCATATGAAAAAAATAATATATGAAAAATATATAGAAAAATTTCATATGATATGAAAAAATTAATAGTAAACGTGAAATAAATATCGGCAATGTCTATTTATTTATATATTATTTTGGAGTTATAAGGTATTTATAAAATACAAGTAAAAAATTTTCGGTTAGTGGCACTTTCGAACATAAATGGGCGATTTTGAGAAACTGTGTCAAAAAACCTCTATAGGTGGTGTGATGTCGAGCATGGTATGTCATATGTTAAATTGGTACATATTTCAAATACATATGATTTTATGCATTTACTATCGGCAATGTCTATTTATTTATATATTATTCTGGAGTTGTAAGGTATTTTTAAAATACATGTGAAAATTTAATATTGAGAGGCACATTGAAACATAAATGGGCGATTTTGAGAAACTGTGTCAAAAAACCTCTATAGGTGGTGTGATGTCGAGCATGGTATGCCATGTGTTAAATTAGTATATATGAAAAATTTCATATAAGATATGAAAAATAAATAACATATGAAAAATTTCATATGATATGAAAAATAAATAACATATGAAAAATTTCGATGAGATATTAAAAATAAATAAAAAAACATATGAAAATTTCGTATGAGATATTAAAAATAAATAACATATGAAAAATTCATATAAAAAAATAAAAAAAAAAAAAAAAATAACATATGAAAAATTGTATGAAATATTTAAAATAAATAATATATGAAAAATTTCATATAATAGAAAAAAAAATAACATATGAAAAATTTCATATGAGATATTAAAAAATAAATAACATATGAAAAATTAAAAAAAAAAAAAAAAATTTGTATGAAATATTTAAAAATAAATAACATATGAAAAATTTC
Source organism: Drosophila sucinea (assembly GCA_018150745.1). Taxonomy (NCBI): domain Eukaryota; kingdom Metazoa; phylum Arthropoda; class Insecta; order Diptera; family Drosophilidae; genus Drosophila; species Drosophila sucinea. Next base: position 187,641 of record JAECWP010000146.1, on the reverse strand, counting down.
ATATGAAATAAATAAAAAAAATAAATATATGAAAAAATTAACATATGAAAAATTTCATATGAAATATTTAAAATAAATAATATATGAAAAATTTCATATGATATGAAAAATAAATAACATATGAAAAATTTCGTATGAGATATTAAAAATAAATAACATATGAAAAGTAAATAACATATGAAAAATTTCGTATGAGATATTTAAAATAAATAACATATGAAAAATTTCATATAAGATATAAAAATAAATAACATATGAAAAATTTCATATGATATGAAAAATAAATAACATATGAAAAATTTCATATGAGATATGAAAAATAACATAAAATATGAAAATAAATAAATATATGAAAAATTTCATATGAAATATTTAAAATAAATAATAAAAATAAATAATGAAAAATTTCGTATGATATTAAAAAATAAATAAAATATTAAAAAATTTCGTATGATATTAAAAATAAATAACATATGAAAAATTTCATAGGATATGAAAAAAATAAATAAAATCATAGATATAAAAATAAATAAATATAAAAATATATGAAAAAATTTCATATGATATGAAAAATAAATAACATATGAAAAATTTTCATAATAAAAAATAAGTAATATATGAAAAATTTCATATGATATAAAAAATTAATAGTAAACGTGAAATAAATATCGGCAATGTCTATTTATTTATATATTATTTTGGAGTTATAAGGTATTTATAAAATACAAGTAAAAAATTTTCGGTTAGTGGCACTTTCGAACATAAATGGGCGATTTTGAGAAACTGTGTCAAAAAACCTCTATAGGTGGTGTGATGTCGAGCATGGTATGCCATGTGTTAAATTAGTATATATGAAAAATTTCATATAAGATATGAAAAATAAATAACATATGAAAAATTTCATATGATATGAAAAATAAATAACATATGAAAAATTTCATATGAGATATTAAAAATAAATAACATATGAAAAATAAAATATGAAAATAAATAACATATGAAAAATTTCGTATGAAATATTTAAAATAAATAATATATGAAAAATTTCATATGAAATAAAAATAAATAACATATGAAAAATTTCGTATGATGAAAAATAAATAACATATGAAAAATTTCATAGAGATATAAAAATAAATAACATATGAAAAATAACATAGAAAAATTTCATATGAATATTTAAAATAAATAATATATGAAAAATTTCATATGAAGATATGAAAATAAATAACATATGAAAAATTTCATATGATATGAAAAATAAATAACATATGAAAAATTTCGTATGAGATATTAAAAATAAATAACATATGAAAAATAAATAACATATGAAAAATTCTTATGAAAAATATTAAAATAAATAATATATGAAAAATTTCATATGATATTAAAAAAAAATAACATATTAAAAATTTCGTATGAGATATAAAAAATAAATGACATATGAAAAATTTCGTATGAGGATATTAAAAATAAATAACATATGAAAAAAAAAAAAAATAACATATGAAAAAATAAATAATATATGAAAAAATTTCATATGATATGAAAAATAAATAACATATGAAAAATTTTCATATGAAAAAATAAGTAATATATGAAAAATTTCATATGATATGAAAAAATTAATAGTAAACGTGAAATAAATATCGGCAATGTCTATTTATTTATATATTATTTTGGAGTTATAAGGTATTTATAAAATACAAGTAAAAAATTTTCGGTTAGTGGCACTTTCGAACATAAATGGGCGATTTTGAGAAACTGTGTCAAAAAACCTCTATAGGTGGTGTGATGTCGAGCATGGTATGCCATGTGTTAAATTAGTATATATGAAAAATTTCATATAAGATATGAAAAATAAATAACATATGAAAAATTTCATATGATATGAAAAATAAATAACATATGAAAAATTTCGTATGAGATATTAAAAATAAATAACATATGAAAAGTAAATAACATATGAAAAATTTCGTATGAAATATTTAAAATAAATAATATATGAAAAATTTCATATGATATGAAAAAAAAAATAACATATGAAAAATTTCGTATGATATTAAAAAGTAAATAACATATTAAAAATTTCGTATGAGATATTAAAAATAAATGACATATGAATAATTTCATAGGATATGAAAAATAAATAACATATGAAAAAATAAATAAAATTCATATGATATGAAAAATAAATAACATATGAAAAATTTTCATATGAAAAAATTAAGTAATATATGAAAAATTTCATATGATATGAAAAAATTAATAGTAAACGTGAAATAAATATCGGCAATGTCTATTTATTTATATATTATTTTGGAGTTATAAGGTATTTATAAAATACAAGTAAAAAATTTTCGGTTAGTGGCACTTTCGAACATAAATGGGCGATTTTGAGAAACTGTGTCAAAAAACCTCTATAGGTGGTGTGATGTCGAGCATGGTATGTCATATGTTAAATTGGTACATATTTCAAATACATATGATTTTATGCATTTACTATCGGCAATGTCTATTTATTTATATATTATTCTGGAGTTGTAAGGTATTTTTAAAATACATGTGAAAATTTAATATTGAGAGGCACATTGAAACATAAATGGGCGATTTTGAGAAACTGTGTCAAAAAACCTCTATAGGTGGTGTGATGTCGAGCATGGTATGCCATGTGTTAAATTAGTATATATGAAAAATTTCATATAAGATATGAAAAATAAATAACATATGAAAAATTTCATATGATATGAAAATAAAAATAAATAACATATGAAAAATTTCGTATGAGATATTAAAAATAAATAACATATGAAAAGTAAATAACATATGAAAAATTTCATAAAAAAAAAAAACATATGAAAAATTTCGTATGAAATATTTAAAATAAATAATATATGAAAAATTTCATATGATATGAAAAAAAAAAATAAAATGAAAAATTTCTATGATATTAAAAATAAATAACATATGAAAAATTTCGTATGAGATATTAAAAATAAATAACATATGAAAAATTTCATAGGATATGAAAAATAAATAACATATGAAAAATTTCAATATGAGATATTTAAAATAAATGAATAAATAATATATGAAAAATTTCATATAAGATATGAAAAATAAATAACATATGAAAAATTTCATATGATATGAAAAATAAATAACATATGAAAAATAACATATGAAAAATTTCGTATGAGATATTAAAAATAAATAACATATGAAAATAAATAACATATGAAAATTTATTTATTATTTTTAAAATAAATAATATTTGTCATTTCATTTAATATTGAAAAAGAAATTATTAAATATGAAAAATTTACGTATGATATTAAAAAGTAAATAACATATTAAAAATTTCGTATGAGATACTAAAAATAAATGACATATGAATAATTTCATAGGATATGAAAAATAAATAACATATGAAAAAATAAATAATATATGATTAATTTGATCATATGGAGTATTGAGATTTTGAACAATGATTAGCTCAGCCGGAATGGTAGATCGAGTGGGTGGTGACGTTTAAGTCTTCGGGTATGTAGGCTGTTGTCCAATAGGTTGATTGCTAGGTCATTATCGTGGTTGCTTAGTCGCTCCATGTGGCTTTTCGCTCTGTTTTGAATAGCCTTGAGTACCGTCTCCACTTCAAGTTCGCGGTGCAGGATTTTGTTAGTCATGTAGAACGGTGCACCGGTTATCACGCGCAGCAGCTTGGACTGGAAGCTTTGTATTATTCGGATGTTGGAGGCGCTAGCTGTTCCCCATAGTTGACTTCCGTATGCCCAGGTTGGTTTGAGCATCGTGTTGTACAGCAGAATTTTGTTTTGTAACCTTAGTTTGGATCTGCCTCCCAAAAGCCAGTACATTTTGCCTAGTTTAATGTCTAGCTGCTTGCGCTTGTTTTTAATGTGGGAAACCCAGGTTAGGCGCTTGTCCATGGTCAGTCCCAAGTAATTGGCTTCGTCGGAACGAGGGATAGATTGACCGTTCAACGCTACTGTTGGGCAGACGTCTCGTTTCAGGGTGAAAGTGGTGTGTTGAGACTTTTCAGTGTTAATTGTGACGCACCACTTTCCTAGCCATGGGCTCACTAAGTTGAGTTGTTCTTGTAGGATTTGTGAGGCAGCCGCTGCATCTCCAGCATGCGCCAGAAAAGCAGTGTCGTCAGCGTATGTGGCTACCAGCAGATCTTGGTGATGGTAGATAGGAAGGTCTGCCGTGTACAGGGTATATAGGATTGGACCGAGTACGCTTCCCTGCGGCACTCCAGCATTCACTGGTAGGATCCTGGACTCGTCGCTGCCTACCCTGACGTAGAAGGTTCTTCCGAGCAGGTAGCTCTTAAGGAGTAGGAAGTAGGGCATTGGGAGTTGCTTCTTCAGCTTGTGTATGAGCCCGGTGTGCCAGACGCGGTCAAAAGCTTGTTTGACGTCTAGGAAAACAGCTGAGCAGTATTCCTTCCTCTCGAGCGACATCGTGATTGTCTCCACTAAGCGATGACATTGCTCAGGGGTGCCATGTCTAGTCCTGAATCCGAATTGGTGGTTTGGGATTAAGCCGTCGTCTTCTAGGATTGGCAGCACTCTTCTTAAAATTACTCTTTCAAGTAATTTAGAGAGCATTGACAAAAGGCTGATAGGGCGGTATGAGGATGTTAGGCTTTCGGGCTTATTTGGCTTGGGAATGAGGATAACCTCAGCACATTTCCATTGAGAAGGGAAATGTCCAAGCAACAAGCATTTGTTGAAGATGCGACTGATGAGAGTCCATGCAGCAGAAGGTAATGCCTTTATTGGTGCTGCTCCTATGCCGTCGTATCCGGGTGCTTTTGTGAGTTTAAATTTGCTGGCTACCTCAATGAGCTCTTCTGCATCGACTTCTGGAATGGGCAAGTCCATTTGGCAGGGTATGTCTAGGAATTCGGCAATTTTGTCGTGATCTTCCTGAGGGCAAGTCAGCACAGGGGTGAAGGTGACACTTAGGTGGTCGGCAAATGCGTCTGCCTTTTCTTTCTCCGATCTGTACCAGGTGTTATTGGGGCCTAATATTGGGGAGATTCTCTTAATCGGCCTTTTGAGATATCTCGTAGCTCTCCATAAACTGCTGGAGGCGTCTCCTGGTTCAAGGTCTTGGACGTATTCCGCAAAAGCCTGGTTGCGGAGGGAGATCAGTAGTTCTTTAAGAACTTTGGTTGCCCTGTTGAGTGCCCTTTTGTCCAGCGGGTTTCGGGAATTGTGGAAGACTCTTCGAAGCCTGCGTTTCTCGCGCACTGCTGCAGCAACTTCAGGAGCCCATAGGTATCGTTCAGATTTAGCAGTTACTCTGGGGCCAGGTGATGGCTGCGGTGTTGCTTGAAAAGCTGCCTCATGGATAAGCTTAGTTAGCTTTTCAACTTCGTTATCGATTTCCGTTTCAGAATTCAGCTGCCCGTTGATGTCGATGTTCCTCTCGATCCATTGTTGGTAGTGGCTTATGTTGGTGCTTTTGCGGAAAATTTTTGCAGGGCCTTTTGTGAGGTTGGCAGGCACGTTTAGCAGCATCATTACTGTGCAATGATCTGAGCATAGGTCCATAGAGTTTTGTAGGACAATTTTGTTCGGGTTGATTCCCTTGCTGATTGCGATGTCGAGCACGTCTGGTATGGCCCCAGTGTTGGTGGGCCAGTATGTGGGTTCTCCAGATGAGTGGGCACACAGGTTTTTGGAGACTAGACAGCGATACAGTGCCCTGCCCTTGGGATTTATTAACCGCGAGCCCCACCATGGATTTTTCGCGTTGTAGTCGCCAGCTGCAATAAATCTTGGGCCCAGTTCAGAGAAGAACTGCTCGAACATCTGAGTGTCTACTGAGTTGGGTGGGGGTATGTACACTGCACCAAGTGTCAGGTCTCCTGTTGGGCTCGATAGGGTTATTTGAGCACACTGGATCCAAGTGAGTTCAATTGGTGGAAGTGCTGTGTATTTAATTCCACATTTCACAAGGATAGCTGATCCTCCGCGTGCGCGTCCGCTTGGGTGATTTGCAGATACGAGCTCATATCCTGCGATTTTGAAGTATTGCATGGTGTTGAGGTGGGTCTCAGAAACCAGCAAGATATGCACATTCTGAGTTTTTATGAATCTCTCGATTTCTGGCCTTTGTGCACAAAGACCGTTGGCATTAAATATGGCTATTCGGAGGCCTATTTGCATAGTTTTGCTACCACGGTGGTAAGCAGCTGGGTGAGCGTGCTAAATTGGTTAAACATTTTCTCCATCATGGCTTCCATTTTGGCAAGGATGGATGACTCGTTTATGCTGTGGGTGTTGGTCTGATTGCTTTCATTTGAGGTTCTAGCAGCATCTGCGTAGCTGAAGCCTGGTTGCGTATGGCTGTTTGGATTGTTCGCATTAAGCTCACTGGTATTGGCACGTTGCGGTCTGGGTGCTTTGGGGCCGTTTCTCTGCTTTGTAAGCAGATATACTCTGCAACCTTTGTAGGAAGCAGTGTGGGACTCACCGCAGTGAGTGCATTTGGGTGGGTCCTCCCTAGGTTTTGTGCACTCCAGAGTATTATGGTCACCTGCACATTTGACGCACTTGAATGGGAGATTGCAGTACCGCATGGTGTGTCCGAAGTCTTGGCATCGATGGCATTGAACCAGGTCGTCGAATTTCCTTGGTGGCTCGATTGCGACTACTGCTCTGCATAGATATTTTATTTTAAATACGTCTTTATTATTCACTTGAGGCTCAAGGTTGGCAAAGAAAATCGACATTGGCTTTTTTGTTATTTTACTCTTAGCGTTAATAATGTTGCGCACAGCATGTCCAGCAGCATTCAGATCATCCGCTATGTCCGCACAGGGAGTTGAGTAATGTATTCCCTTAATAACTATGCGGTATGCTCTTTCCTCCTTTGGTTGGTAGGTACGATAGAACATGTTGCGTTCATCAAGGAACTTTTGGAAGCTTCTGAAAGTCGTTATGTCCTTGGCCATAACACGTACTCTGCCATCTCGACCGGCCTTGTATGTGAAGCTGCCATCTCCGGCAACCGCTTTGAGATCGTCGGTCATTCCTTTTATGTTAGAGACCTCGGGTAGAATTATAGGAGGGGGCTTCGGTTTGGGTGGTTCATTTTTGTTGTTATTTGATGATGAGCTTGCAGCTTCCTTGGATCCGCCTGTTTGGTTATCGTTGTCCAGGCTTGCAAGCAATGCAAACCGATTGGCGCCACTAGAAGTCCCTGGGAGTTCGATCGGTGCTCTGCCGGCTGTGATGTTCTTCTTGGGAGTAACCCCCACTTTCTTGAACTCGCCTTCTTCAGTGGAAGAAGAGCCAGATATAGACATATCGGAGTCATTTGAGGATTCTTCAGATGAATCTGCTGCTCTTAGGTTTTTGGTCCTCACCTTTTTCCTGTCAGACTTGGGAGAAGAGTCTCCTTTGCGTTTGGCAGGTTCTTTCACACCAATTTTTAGTGCTTGCCAAGTGGGCCTAGTTGGATTCCCAGTATCGGGCGGGCCCTGGGCGCTATTGCCAGCCATGCCGGCGGCTAGGTGCAAAAGTCACCGAAACTATTTACACCAATACAATAAAATAAATGAACGAGATGAAAATTCATATGATATGAAAAATAAATAACATATCGAAAATTTCAAATGAAATAACGTGAAAAAAATAACATATGAAAAATTTCATATGATATGAAAAAAGAGATAGACATATTAAAAATTCCGTATATTAAAAAGTAAATACACATATTAAAAATTGTCGTATGAGATATTAAAAATAAATGCACGTATGAACTAATTTCGAGTAGGATATCGAAAAATAAATAACATATGAAAAAATAAATAATATATGAAAAAATTTCATATGATATGAAAAATAAATAACATATGAAAAATTTTCATATGAAAAATTAAGTAATATATGAAAAATTTCATATGATATGAAAAAATTAATAGTAAACGTGAAATAAATATCGGCAATGTCTATTTATTTATATATTATTTTGGAGTTATAAGGTATTTATAAAATACAAGTAAAAAATTTTCGGTTAGTGGCACTTTCGAACATAAATGGGCGATTTTGAGAAACTGTGTCAAAAAACCTCTATAGGTGGTGTGATGTCGAGCATGGTATGCCATGTGTTAAATTAGTATATATGAAAAATTTCATATAAGATATGAAAAATAAATAACAAATGAAATATTTCATATGATATGAAAAATAAATAACATATGAAAAATTTTCATAGGATATGAAACAATAAATAATATATGAAAAATTTCATATAAGATATGAAAAATAAATAACATATGAAAAATTTCATATGATATTAAAAATAAATAACATATGAAAAATTTCGTATGAGATATTAAAAATAAATAACATATGAAAAGTAAATAACATATGAAAAATTTCGTATGAAATTAAAAAAAATAAAAAATTCATAGATATAAAAAATAACATATGAAAATTTCGTATGATATTAAAAAGTAAATAACATATTAAAAATTTCGTATGAGATACTAAAAATAAATGACATATGAATAATTTCATAGGATATGAAAAATAAATAACATATGAAAAAATAAATAATATATGAAAAAATTTCATATGATATGAAAAATAAATAACATATGAAAAATTTTCATATGAAAAAATAAGTAATATATGAAAAATTTCATATGATATGAAAAAATTAATAGTAAACGTGAAATAAATATCGGCAATGTCTATTTATTTATATATTATTTTGGAGTTATAAGGTATTTATAAAATACAAGTAAAAAATTTTCGGTTAGTGGCACTTTCGAACATAAATGGGCGATTTTGAGAAACTGTGTCAAAAAACCTCTATAGGTGGTGTGATGTCGAGCATGGTATGCCATGTGTTAAATTAGTATATATGAAAAATTTCATATAAGATATGAAAAATAAATAACATATGAAAAATTTCATATGAGATATTAAAAATAAATAACATATAAAAATAATATAAAAATAAATAACATATGAAAATAAATAACATATGAAAAATTTCGTATGAAATATTTAAAATAAATAATATATGAAAAATTTCATATGATATGAAAAAAAAATAACATATGAAAAATTTAGTATGATATTAAAAAAGTAAATAACATATTAAAAATTTCGTATGAGATATTAAAAATAAATGACATATGAATAATTTCATAGGATATGAAAAATAAATAATATATGAAAAAAAAAAATTTCATATGATATGAAAAAATTGATAGTAAAAACGTGAAAAAATAAATATCGGCAATGTCTATTTATTTATATATTATTTTGGAGTTGTAAGGTATTTTTAAAATACATGTGAAAATTTAATATTGAGAGGCACATTGAAACATAAATGGGCGATTTTGAGAAACTGTGTCAAAAAACCTCTATAGGTGGTGTGATGTCGAGCATGGTATGCCATGTGTTAAATTAGTATATATGAAAAATTTCATATAAGATATGAAAAATAAATAACATATGAAAAATTTCATATGATATGAAAAATAAATAACATATGAAAAATTTCGTATGAGATATTAAAAATAAATAACATATGAAAAATAAATAACATATGAAAAATTTCATATGATATGAAAAATAAATAACATATGAAAAATAAATAACATATGAAAAATAAATAAATAAAAAAAAAATACATAAAATCATAATATGAAAAATAAATAACATATGAAAAATTTCGTATGAGATATTAAAAATAAATAACATATGCAAAATTTCGTATGAAATATTTAAAATAAATAATATATGAAAAATTTCATATGATATGAAAAAAAAATAACATATTAAAAATTTCGTATGAGATATTAAAAATAAATGACATATGAATAATTTCATAGGATATGAAAAATAAATATGAAAAAATAAATAATATATGAAAAAATTTCATATGATATGAAAAATAAATAACATATGAAAAATTTTCATATGAAAAATTAAGTAATATATGAAAAATTTCATATGATATGAAAAAATTAATAGTAAACATGAAATAAATATCGGCAATGTCTATTTATTTATATATTATTTTGGAGTTATAAGGTATTTATAAAATACAAGTAAAAAATTTTCGGTTAGTGGCACTTTCGAACATAAATGGGCGATTTTGAGAAACTGTGTCAAAAAACCTCTATAGGTGGTGTGATGTCGAGCATGGTATGTCATATGTTAAATTGGTACATATTTCAAATACATATGATTTTATGCATTTACTATCGGCAATGTCTATTTATTTATATATTATTCTGGAGTTGTAAGGTATTTTTAAAATACATGTGAAAATTTAATATTGAGAGGCACATTGAAACATAAATGGGCGATTTTGAGAAACTGTGTCAAAAAACCTCTATAGGTGGTGTGATGTCGAGCATGGTATGCCATGTGTTAAATTAGTATATATGAAAAATTTCATATAAGATATGAAAAATAAATAACATGAAAAATTTCATATGATATGAAAAATAAATAACATGAAAAATAAATAACATATGAAAAATTTCTATGAGATATTAATAATAAATAACATATGCAAAATTTCGTATGAAATATTTAAAATAAATAATATATGAAAAAATTTCATATGATATGAAAAATAAATAACATATGAAAAATTTTCATATGAAAAAATAAGTAATATATGAAAAATTTCATATGATATGAAAAAATTAATAGTAAACGTGAAATAAATATCGGCAATGTCTATTTATTTATATATTATTTTGGAGTTATAAGGTATTTATAAAATACAAGTAAAAAATTTTCGGTTAGTGGCACTTTCGAACATAAATGGGCGATTTTGAGAAACTGTGTCAAAAAACCTCTATAGGTGGTGTGATGTCGAGCATGGTATGCCATGTGTTAAATTAGTATATATGAAAACTTTCATATAAGATATGAAAAATAAATAACATATGAAAAATTTCATATGATATGAAAAATAAATAACATATGAACAATTTTCATATGAAAAAATAAGTAATATATGAAAAATTTCATATGATATGAAAAAATGATTTGGCGATGATATCACTGTTTGCGCTAAGTAATGGTAAAGTCCTGCGTCAGTTATTTTGTTATGGAATCTCCATTTTGGATTCGGCCACAGAAACATTGTTTGCGCTAAGTAATGGTAAAGTTGTGAGTTAGTTATTTTATTTTATTATATGGAATCTCCATTTTGGATTCGGCCAAACAATTGTTTGCGCAAAGTAATTTTGTTATGGAAGCTCCATTTTGGATTCGGCCACAAAAACATTGTTTGCGCAAAGTATTGGTAAAGTGCTGAGTCAGTTATTTTGTTATGGAAGCTCCATTATGTAGTCGGCCACAATTACATTGTTTGCGCTAAGTAATTTTTTTATGGAAGCTCCATTTTGGAGTCGGCCGCAATTACATTGTTTGCGCAAAGTAATAGTAAAGTGTCAGTTATTCTGTTATAGAAGCTCCATTTTGGATTCAGCCGCAATAACATTGTTTGCGCATAGTAATTTTGTTATGGAAGCTCCATTATAATAACATTGGATTCGGATTTAGTATTCGGCCACAATAACATTGTTTGCGTTATGTAATGGTAAAGTGCTGAGCCGCAATAACATTGTTTGCGCATAGTAATTTTGTTATGGAAGCTCCATTAAATAACATTGGATTCGGATTTAGGATTCGGCCACAATAACATTGTTTGCGCTAAGTAATGGTAAAGTGTCAGTTATTCTGTTATAGAAGCTCTATTTTGGATTCGGCCGCATTAACATTGTTTGCGCTAAGTTATTGTACAGTCCTGAGTCAGTTTTTTTTTGTTATGGAAGCTCCATTTTGTAATCGGCCACAATTACATTGTTTGCGCTTAGTAATTTTTTTTTTGGAAGCTCCATTTTGGAGTCGGCCGCAATTACATTGTTTGCGCAAGTAATTTTGTTATGGACGCTCCTTTTTGGATTCAGCCGCAATAACATTGTTTGCGCATAGTAATTTTGTTATGGATTTAGGATTCGGTCACAATAACATTGTTTGCGCTATGTAATGGTAAAGTGCTGAGTAAGTTATTCTGTTATGAAATATCCATTTTGGATTCGGACACAACCACATTGTTTGCGCAAAGTAATAGTAAAGTGTCAGTTATTCTGTTATAGAAGCTCCATTTTGGATTCAGCCGCAATAACATTGTTTGCGCATAGTAATTTTGTTATGGAAGCTCCATTAAATAACATTGGATTCGGATTTAGGATTCGGCCACAATAACATTGTTTGCGCTAAGTAATGGTAAAGTGTCAGTTATTCTGTTATAGAAGCTCTATTTTGGATTCGGCCGCATTAACATTGTTTGCGCTAAGTAATTGTAAAGCTCCATTAAATAACATTGGATTCGGATTTAGGATTCGGCCACAATAACATTGTTTGCGCTAAGTAATGGTAAAGTGTCAGTGATTCTGTTATAGAAGCTCTATTTTGGATTCGGCCGCATTAACATTGTTTGCGCTAAGTAATTGTACAGTACTGAGTCAGTTATTTTGTTATGGAATCTCCATTTGGATTCGGCCACAACAACATTGTTTGCGCATAGTAATTTTGTTATGGAAGCTCCATTAAATAACATTGGATTCGGATTTAGGATTCGGCCACAATAACATTGTTTGCGCTAAGTAATGGTAAAGTGTCAGTGATTCTGTTATATATAGCTCCATTAAATAACATTGGATTTGGATTTAGGATTCGGCCACAATAACATTGTTTGCGCTAAGTAATGGTAAAGTGTCAGTGATTCTGTTATAGAAGCTCTATTTTGGATTCGGCCGCATTAACATTGTTTGCGCTAAGTTATTCTACAGTCCTGAGTCAGTTTTTTTGTTATGGAAGCTCCATTTTGTAGTCGGCCACAATTACATTGTTTGCGCTAAGTAATGGTAAAGTGTCAGTGATTCTGTTATATATAGCTCCATTAAATAACATTGGATTCGGATTTAGGATTCGGCCACAATAACATTGTTTGCGCTAAGTAATGGTAAAGTGTCAGTGATTCTGTTATAGAAGCTCTATTTTGGATTCGGTCGCATTAACATTGTTTGCGCTAAGTAATTGTACATTACTGAGTCAGTTATTTTGTTATGGAATCTCCATTTGGATTCGGCCACAACAACATTGTTTGCGCATAGTAATTTTGTTATGGAAGCTCCATTAAATAACATTGGATTCGGATTTAGGATTCGGCCACAATAACATTGTTTGCGCTAAGTAATGGTAAAGTGTCAGTGATTCTGTTATATATAGCTCCATTAAATAACAATGGATTCGGATTTAGGATTCGGCCACAATAACATTGTTTGCGCTAAGTAATGGTAAAGTGTCAGTGATTCTGTTATAGAAGCTCTATTTTGGATTCGGCCGCATTAACATTGTTTGCGCTAAGTAATTGTACAGTACTGAGTCAGTTATTTTGTTATGGAATCTCCATTTGGATTCGGCCACAACAACATTGTTTGCGCATAGTAATTTTGTTATGGAAGCTCCATTATAATAACATTGGATTCGGATTTAGGATTCGGTCACAATAACATTGTTTGCGCTATGTAATGGTAAAGTGCTGAGTCAGTTATTCTGTTATGAAAGATCCATTTTGGATTCTGACACAACCACATTGTTTGCGCAAAGTAATAGTAAAGTGTCAGTTATTCTGTTATAGAAGCTCCATTTTGGATTCAGCCGCAATAACATTGTTTGCGCATAGTAATTTTGTTATGGAAGCTCCATTAAATAACATTGGATTCGGATTTAGGATTCTGCCACAATAACATTGTTTGCGCTAAGTAATGGTAAAGTGTCAGTGCGTCTGTTATAGAAGCTCTATTTTGGATTCGGCCGCATTAACATTGTTTGCGCTAAGTTATTCTACAGTCCTGAGTCAGTGTTTTTGTTATGGAAGCTCCATTTTGTAGTCGGCCACAATTACATTGTTTGCGCTAAGTAATTGTAAAGTCCTGAGTCAGTTATTCTGTTATGGAAGCTCTATTTTGGATTCAGCCGCAATAACATTGTTTGCGCATAGTAATTTTGATATGGAAGTTTCATTATAATAACATTGGACTCGGATTTTGGATTCGACCGCATTAACATTGTTTGCGCTAAGTAATTGTACAGTCCTGAGTCAGTTTTTTTTGTTATGGAAGCTCCATTTTGTAGTCGGCCACAATAACATTGTTTGCGCTAAGTAATTGTAAAGTCCTGAGTCAGTTATTCTGTTATGGAATCTCCATTTGGATTCGGCCACAACAACATTGTTCGCGCTAAGTAATGGTGAAGTGCCAGTTATATTGTTATAGAAGCTCTATTTTGGATTCAGCCGCAATAACATTGTTTGCGCATAGTAATTTTGATATGGAAGCTCCATTATAATAACATTGGACTCGGATTTTGGATTCGGCCACAATAACATTGTTTGCGCTAAGTAATGGTAAAGTGTAAGTGATTCTGTTATAGAAGCTCTATATTGGATTCGGCCGCATTAACATTGTTTGCGCTAAGTAATTGTAAAGTCCTGAGTCAGTTATTCTGTTATAAAATCTCCATTTGGATTCGGCCACAACAACATTGTTCGCGCTATGTAATGGTAAAGTGCCAGTTATTCTGTTATAGAAGCTCTATTTTGGATTCAGCCGCAATAACATTGTTTGTTATGAAAGATCCATTTTGGATTCGTACACAACCACATTATTTGCGCAAAGTAATAGTAAAGTGTCAGTTATTCTGTTATAGAAGCTCCATTTTGGATTCAGCCGCAATAACATTGTTTGCGCATAGTAATTTTGTTATGGAAGCTCCATTAAATAACATTGGAGTCGGATTTAGTATTCGGCCACAATAACATTGTTTGCGCTAAGTAATTATTGTACAGTCCTGAGTCAGTTTTTTTGTTATGGAACCTCCATTTTGTAGTCGGCCACAATAATATTGTTTGCGCTAAGTAATGGTAAAGTGTCAGTGATTCTGTTATAGAAGCTCTATTTTGGATTCGGCCGCATTAACATTGTTTGCGCTAAGTAATTGTACAGTACTGAGTCAGTTATTTTGTTATGGAATCTCCATTTGGATTCGGCCACAACAACATTGTTTGCGCATAGTAATTTTGTTATGGAAGCTCCATTATAATAACATTGGATTCGGATTTAGGATTCGGTCACAATAACATTGTTTGCGCTATGTAATGGTAAAGTGCTAAGTCAGTTATTCTGTTATGAAAGATCCATTTTGGATTCGGACACAACCACATTGTTTGCGCAAAGTAATAATAAAGTGTCAGTTATTCTGTTATAGAAGCTCCATTTTGGATTCAGCCGCAATAACATTGTTTGCGCTAAGTAATTGTAAAGTCCTGAGTCAGTTATTCTGTTATGGAAGCTCCATTTTGTAGTCGGCCACAATAACATTGTTTGCGCTAAGTAATGGTAAAGTGTCAGTGAGTCTGTTATAGAAGCTCTATTTTGAATTCGGCCGCATTAACATTGTTTGCGCATAGTAATTTTGTTATGGAAGCTCCATTATAATAACATTGGATTCGGATTTTGGATTCGGACACAATAACATTGTTTGCGCTAAGTAATGGTAAAGTGTCAGTTATCCTGTTATAGAAGCTCTATTTTGGATTCGGCCGCATTAACATTGTTTGCGCTAAGTTATTGTACAGTCCTGAGTCAGTTTTTTTGTTATGGAAGCTCCATTTTGGAGTCGGCCGCAATGGCATTGTTTGCGCTAAGTAATTGTAAAGTCCTGAGTCAGTTATTCTGTTATGGAAGCTCCATTTTGGATTCGGACACAATAACATTGTTTGCGCTAAGTAATTGTAACGTCCTGAGTCAGTTATTTTGTTATAGAATCTCCATTTGGATTCGGCCACAACAACATTTTTTGCGCTATGTAATGGTAAAGTGCCAGTTATTCTGTTATAGAAGCTCTATTTTGGATTCAGCCGCAATAACATTGTTTGCGCATAGTAATTTTGTTATGGAAGCTCCATTATAATAACATTGGATTCGGATTTAGGATTCGGTCACAATAACATTGTTTGCGTTATGTAATGGTAAAGTGCTGAGTCAGTTATTCTGTTATGAAAGATCCATTTTGGATTCGGACACAAGCACATTGTTTGCGCAAAGTAATAGTAAATTGTCAGTTATTCTGTTATAGAAGCTCCATTTTGGACTCAGCCGCAATAACATTGTTTGCGCATAGTAATTTTGTTATGGAAGCTCCATTAAATAACATTGGAGTCGGATTTAGTATTCGGCCACAATAACATTGTTTGCGCTAAGTAATGGTAAAGTGTCAGTTATTCTGTTATAGAAGCTCTATATTGGATTCGGCCGCATTAACATTGTTTGCGCTAAGTAATTGTACAGTACTGAGTCAGTTTTTTTGTTATGGAAGCTCCATTTTGTAGTCGGCCACAATAACATTGTTTGCGCTAAGTAATGGTAAAGTGTCAGTGAGTCTGTTATAGAAGCTCTATTTTGAATTCGGCCGCATTAACATTGTTTGCGCATAGTAATTTTGTTATGGAAGCTCCATTATAATAACATTGGATTCGGATTTTGGATTCGGACACAATAACATTGTTTGCGCTAAGTAATGGTAAAGTGTAAGTGATTCTGTTATAGAAGCTCTATATTGGATTCGGCCGCATTAACATTGTTTGCGCTAAGTAATTGTAAAGTCCTGAGTCAGTTATTCTGTTATGGAATCTCCATTTGGATTCGGCCACAACAACATTGTTTGCGCTATGTAATGGTAAAGTGCCAGTTATTCTGTTATAGAAGCTCTATTTTGGATTCAGCCGCAATAACATTGTTTGCGCATAGTAATTTTGTTATGGAAGCTCCATTATAATAACATTGGATTCGGATTTAGGATTCGGTCACAATAACATTGTTTGCGCTATGTAATGGTAAAGTGCTGAGTAAGTTATTCTGTTATGAAAGATCCATTTTGGATTCGGACACAACCACATTGTTTGCGCAAAGTAATAGTAAAGTGTCAGTTATTCTGTTATAGAAGCTCCATTTTGGATTCAGCCGCAATAACATTGTTTGCGCTAAGTAATTGTAAAGTCCTGAGTCAGTTATTCTGTTATGGAAGCTCCATTTTGGATTCGGACACAATAACATTGTTTGCGCTAAGTAATTGTAAAGTCCTGAGTCAGTTATTTTGTTATAGAATCTCCATTTGGATTCGGCCACAACAACATTGTTTGCGCTATGTAATGGTAAAGTGCCAGTTATTCTGTTATAGAAGCTCTATTTTGGATTCAGCCGCAATAACATTGTTTGCGCATAGTAATTTTGTTATGGAAGCTCCATTATAATAACATTGGATTCGGATTTAGGATTCGGTCACAATAACATTGTTTGCGTTATGTAATGGTAAAGTGCTGAGTCAGTTATTCTGTTATGAAAGATCCATTTTGGATTCGGACACAACCACATTGTTTGCGCAAAGTAATAGTAAAGTGTCAGTTATTCTGTTATAGAAGCTCCATTTTGGATTCAGCCGCAATAACATTGTTTGCGCATAGTAATTTTGTTATGGAAGCTCCATTAAATAACATTGGAGTCGGATTTAGTAGTCGGCCACAATAATATTGTTTGCGCTAAGTAATGGTAAAGTGTCAGTGATTCTGTTATAGAAGCTCTATTTTGGATTCGGCCGCATTAACATTGTTTGCGCTAAGTAATTGTACAGTACTGAGTCAGTTTTTTTATTATGGAAGCTCCATTTTGTAGTCGGCCACAATAACATTGTTTGCGCTAAGTAATGGTAAATTGTCAGTGAGTCTGTTATAGAAGCTCTATTTTGAATTCGGCCGCATTAACATTGTTTGCGCATAGTAATTTTGTTATGGAAGCTCCATTATAATAACATTGGATTCGGATTTTGGATTCGGACACAATAACATTGTTTGCGCTAAGTAATGGTAAAGTGTCAGTTATCCTGTTATAGAAGCTCTATTTTGGATTCGGCCGCATTAACATTGTTTGTGCCAAGTAATTGTACAGTACTGAGTCAGTTATTTTGTTATGGCATCTCCATTTGGATTCGGCCACAACAACATTGTTTGCGCATAGTAATTTTGTTATGGAAGCTCCATTATAATAACATTGGATTCGGATTTTGGATTCGGACACAATAACATTGTTTGCGCTAAGTAATGGTAAAGTGTCAGTTATTCTGTTATAGAAGCTCTATATTGGATTCGGCCGCATTAACATTGTTTGCGCTAAGTAATTGTACAGTACTGAGTCAGTTTTTTTATTATGGAAGCTCCATTTTGTAGTCGGCCACAATAACATTGTTTGCGCTAAGTAATGGTAAAGTGTCAGTGAGTCTGTTATAGAAGCTCTATTTTGAATTCGGCCGCATTAACATTGTTTGAGCATAGTAATTTTGTTATGGAAGCTCCATTATAATAACATTGGATTCGGATTTTGGATTCGGTCACAATAACATTGTTTGCGCTATGTAATGGTAAAGTGCTAAGTCAGTTATTCTGTTATGAAAGATCCATTTTGGATTCGGACACAACCACATTGTTTGCGCAAAGTAATAGTAAAGTGTCAGTTATTCTGTTATGGAAGCTCCATTTTGGATTCGGCCGCATTAACATTGTTTGCGCTAAGTAATTGTACAGTCCTGAGTCAGTTTTTTTTATTATGGAAGCTCCATTTTGTAGTCGGCCACAATAACATTGTTTGCGCTAAGTAATTGTACAGTCCTGAGTCAGTTTTTTTATTATGGAAGCTCCATTTTGTAGTCGGCCACAATAACATTGTTTGCGCTAAGTAATGGTAAAGTGTCAGTGAGTCTGTTATAGAACCTCTATTTTGAATTCGGCCGCATTAACATTGTTTGCGCATAGTAATTTTGTTATGGAAGCTCCATTATAATAACATTGGATTCGGATTTTGGATTCGGACACAATAACATTGTTTGCGCTAAGTAATGGTAAAGTGTCAATTATTCTGTTATAGAAGCTCTATATTGGATTCGGCCGCATTAACATTGTTTGCGCTAAGTTATTGTACAGTCCTGAGTCAGTTTTTTTGTTATGGAAGCAATAACATTGTTTGCGCATAGTAATTTTGTTATGGAAGCTCCATTATAATAACATTGGATTCGGATTTAGGATTCGGTCACAATAACATTGTTTGCGCTATGTAATGGTAAAGTGCTAAGTCAGTTATTCTGTTATGAAAGATCCATTTTGGATTCGGACACAACCACATTGTTTGCGCAAAGTAATAGTAAATTGTCAGTTATTCTGTTATAGAAGCTCCATTTTGGATTCAGCCGCAATAACATTGTTTGCGCATAGTAATTTTGTTATGGAAGCTCCATTAAATAACATTGGAGTCGGATTTAGTATTCGGCCACAATAACATTGTTTGCGCTAAGTAATGGTAAAGTGTCAGTTATTCTGTTATAGAAGCTCTATATTGGATTCGGCCGCATTAACATTGTTTGCGCTAAGTAATTGTACAGTACTGAGTCAGTTTTTTTTATTATGGAAGCTCCATTTTGTAGTCGGCCACAATAACATTGTTTGCGCTAAGTAATGGTAAAGTGTCAGTGAGTCTGTTATAGAAGCTCTATTTTGAATTCGGCCGCATTAACATTGTTTGCGCATAGTAATTTTGTTATGGAAGCTCCATTATAATAACATTGGATTCGGATTTTGGATTCGGACACAATAACATTGTTTGCGCTAAGTAATGGTAAAGTGTAAGTGATTCTGTTATAGAAGCTCTATATTGGATTCGGCCGCATTAACATTGTTTGCGCTAAGTAATTGTAAAGTCCTGAGTCAGTTATTCTGTTATGGAATCTCCATTTGGATTCGGCCACAACAACATTGTTCGCGCTATGTAATGGTAAAGTGCCAGTTATTCTGTTATAGAAGCTCTATTTTGGATTCAGCCGCAATAACATTGTTTGTTATGAAAGATCCATTTTGGATTCGTACACAACCACATTATTTGCGCAAAGTAATAGTAAAGTGTCAGTTATTCTGTTATAGAAGCTCCATTTTGGATTCAGCCGCAATAACATTGTTTGCGCATAGTAAGCTATGTTATGGAAGCTCCATTAAATAACATTGGATTCGGATTTAGGATTCGGCCACAATAACATTGTTTGCGCTAAGTAATGGTAAAGTGTCAGTTATTCTGTTATAGAAGCTCTATATTGGATTCGGCCGCATTAACATTGTTTGCGCTAAGTAATTGTAAAGTCCTGAGTCAGTTATTCTGTTATGGAATCTCCATTTGGATTCGGCCACAACAACATTGTTCGCGCTATGTAATGGTAAAGTGCCAGTTATTCTGTTATAGAAGCTCTATTTTGGATTCAGCCGCAATAACATTGTTTGTTATGAAAGATCCATTTTGGATTCGTACACAACCACATTATTTGCGCAAAGTAATAGTAAAGTGTCAGTTATTCTGTTATAGAAGCTCCATTTTGGATTCAGCCGCAATAACATTGTTTGCGCATAGTAAGCTATGTTATGGAAGCTCCATTAAATAACATTGGATTCGGATTTAGGATTCGGCCACAATAACATTGTTTGCGCTAAGTAATGGTAAAGTGTCAGTTATTCTGTTATAGAAGCTCTATTTTGGATTCGGCCGCATTAACATTGTTTGCGCTAAGTAATTGTACAGTACTGAGTCAGTTATTTTGTTATGGAATCTCCATTTGGATTCGGCCACAACAACATTGTTTGCGCATAGTAATTTTGTTATGGAAGCTCCATTATAATAACATTGGATTCGGATTTAGGATTCGGTCACAATAACATTGTTTGCGCTATGTAATGGTAAAGTGCTAAGTCAGTTATTCTGTTATGAAAGATCCATTTTGGATTCGGACACAACCACATTGTTTGCGCAAAGTAATAATAAAGTGTCAGTTATTCTGTTATAGAAGCTCCATTTTGGATTCAGCCGCAATAACATTGTTTGCGCTAAGTAATTGTAAAGTCCTGAGTCAGTTATTCTGTTATGGAAGCTCCATTTTGTAGTCGGCCACAATAACATTGTTTGCGCTAAGTAATGGTAAAGTGTCAGTGAGTCTGTTATAGAAGCTCTATTTTGAATTCGGCCGCATTAACATTGTTTGCGCATAGTAATTTTGTTATGGAAGCTCCATTATAATAACATTGGATTCGGATTTTGGATTCGGACACAATAACATTGTTTGCGCTAAGTAATGGTAAAGTGTCAGTTATCCTGTTATAGAAGCTCTATTTTGGATTCGGCCGCATTAACATTGTTTGCGCTAAGTTATTGTACAGTCCTGAGTCAGTTATTTTGTTATGGAATCTCCATTTGGATTCGGCCACAACAACATTGTTTGCGCATAGTAATTTTGTTATGGAAGCTCCATTATAATAACATTGGATTCGGATTTAGGATTCGGTCACAATAACATTGTTTGCGCTATGTAATGGTAAAGTGCTAAGTCAGTTATTCTGTTATGAAAGATCCATTTTGGATTCGGACACAACCACATTGTTTGCGCAAAGTAATAATAAAGTGTCAGTTATTCTGTTATAGAAGCTCCATTTTGGATTCAGCCGCAATAACATTGTTTGCGCTAAGTAATTGTAAAGTCCTGAGTCAGTTATTCTGTTATGGAAGCTCCATTTTGTAGTCGGCCACAATAACATTGTTTGCGCTAAGTAATGGTAAAGTGTCAGTGAGTCTGTTATAGAAGCTCTATTTTGAATTCGGCCGCATTAACATTGTTTGCGCATAGTAATTTTGTTATGGAAGCTCCATTAAATAACATTGGAGTCGGATTTAGTATTCGGCCACAATAACATTGTTTGCGCTAAGTAATTATTGTACAGTCCTGAGTCAGTTTTTTTGTTATGGAACCTCCATTTTGTAGTCGGCCACAATAATATTGTTTGCGCTAAGTAATGGTAAAGTGTCAGTGATTCTGTTATAGAAGCTCTATTTTGGATTCGGCCGCATTAACATTGTTTGCGCTAAGTAATTGTACAGTACTGAGTCAGTTATTTTGTTATGGAATCTCCATTTGGATTCGGCCACAACAACATTGTTTGCGCATAGTAATTTTGTTATGGAAGCTCCATTATAATAACATTGGAGTCGGATTTAGTATTCGGCCACAATAACATTGTTTGCGCTAAGTAATGGTAAAGTGTCAGTTATTCTGTTATAGAAGCTCTATATTGGATTCGGCCGCATTAACATTGTTTGCGCTAAGTAATTGTAAAGTCCTGAGTCAGTTATTCTGTTATGGAAGCTCCATTTTGGATTCGGACACAATAACATTGTTTGCGCTAAGTAATTGTAAAGTGTCAGTGAGTCTGTTATAGAAGCTCTATTTTGAATTCGGCCGCATTAACATTGTTTGCGCATAGTAATTTTGTTATGGAAGCTCCATTATAATAACATTGGATTCGGATTTTGGATTCGGACACAATAACATTGTTTGCGCTAAGTAATGGTAAAGTGTAAGTGAGTCTGTTATAGAAGCTCTATATTGGATTCGGCCGCATTAACATTGTTTTTGGATTCAGCCGCAATAACATTGTTTGCGCTAAGTAATTGTAAAGTCCTGAGTCAGTTATTCTGTTATGGAAGCTCCATTTTGGATTCGGACACAATAACATTGTTTGCGCTAAGTAATTGTAAAGTCCTGAGTCAGTTATTTTGTTATAGAATCTCCATTTGGATTCGGCCACAACAACATTGTTTGCGCTATGTAATGGTAAAGTGCCAGTTATTCTGTTATAGAAGCTCTATTTTGGATTCAGCCGCAATAACATTGTTTGCGCATAGTAATTTTGTTATGGAAGCTCCATTATAATAACATTGGATTCGGATTTAGGATTCGGTCACAATAACATTGTTTGCGTTATGTAATGGTAAAGTGCTGAGTCAGTTATTCTGTTATGAAAGATCCATTTTGGATTCGGACACAACCACATTGTTTGCGCAAAGTAATAGTAAAGTGTCAGTTATTCTGTTATAGAAGCTCCATTTTGGATTCAGCCGCAATAACATTGTTTGCGCATAGTAATTTTGTTATGGAAGCTCCATTAAATAACATTGGAGTCGGATTTAGTAGTCGGCCACAATAATATTGTTTGCGCTAAGTAATGGTAAAGTGTCAGTTATTCTGTTATAGAAGCTCTATTTTGGATTCGGCCGCATTAACATTGTTTGCGCTAAGTTATTGTACAGTCCTGAGTCAGTTTTTTTGTTATGGATGCTCCATTTTGTAGTCGGCCACAATAATATTGTTTGCGCTAAGTAATGGTAAAGTGTCAGTGATTCTGTTATAGAAGCTCTATTTTGAATTCGGCCGCATTAACATTGTTTGCGCATAGTAATTTTGTTATGGAAGCTCCATTATAATAACATTGGATTCGGATTTTGGATTCGGACACAATAACATTGTTTGCGCTAAGTAATGGTCAAGTGTCAGTTATCCTGTTATAGAAGCTCTATTTTGGATTCGGCCGCATTAACATTGTTTGTGCCAAGTAATTGTACAGTACTGAGTCAGTTATTTTGTTATGGAATCTCCATTTGGATTCGGGCACAACAACATTGTTTGCGCATAGTAATTTTGTTATGGAAGCTCCATTATAATAACATTGGATTCGGATTTTGGATTCGGACACAATAACATTGTTTGCGCTAAGTAATGGTAAAGTGTCAGTTATTCTGTTATAGAAGCTCTATATTGGATTCGGCCGCATTAACATTGTTTGCGCTAAGTAATTGTACAGTCCTGAGTCAGTTTTTTTTATTATGGAAGCTCCATTTTGTAGTCGGCCACAATAACATTGTTTGCGCTAAGTAATGGTAAAGTGTCAGTGAGTCTGTTATAGAAGCTCTATTTTGAATTCGGCCGCATTAACATTGTTTGAGCATAGTAATTTTGTTATGGAAGCTCCATTATAATAACATTGGATTCGGATTTTGGATTCGGTCACAATAACATTGTTTGCGCTATGTAATGGTAAAGTGCTAAGTCAGTTATTCTGTTATGAAAGATCCATTTTGGATTCGGACACAACCACATTGTTTGCGCAAAGTAATAGTAAAGTGTCAGTTATTCTGTTATGGAAGCTCCATTTTGGATTCGGCCGCATTAACATTGTTTGCGCTAAGTAATTGTACAGTCCTGAGTCAGTTTTTTTTATTATGGAAGCTCCATTTTGTAGTCGGCCACAATAACATTGTTTGCGCTAAGTAATTGTACAGTCCTGAGTCAGTTTTTTTATTATGGAAGCTCCATTTTGTAGTCGGCCA
The DNA here is from genome assembly GCA_018150745.1 of Drosophila sucinea. Classification (NCBI taxonomy): domain Eukaryota; kingdom Metazoa; phylum Arthropoda; class Insecta; order Diptera; family Drosophilidae; genus Drosophila; species Drosophila sucinea. The sequence continues at coordinate 163,259 of JAECWP010000146.1, read as the reverse complement.
CAATAACATTGTTTGCGCTAAGTAATGGTAAAGTGTCAGTGAGTCTGTTATAGAACCTCTATTTTGAATTCGGCCGCATTAACATTGTTTGCGCATAGTAATTTTGTTATGGAAGCTCCATTATAATAACATTGGATTCGGATTTTGGATTCGGACACAATAACATTGTTTGCGCTAAGTAATGGTAAAGTGTCAATTATTCTGTTATAGAAGCTCTATATTGGATTCGGCCGCATTAACATTGTTTGCGCTAAGTTATTGTACAGTCCTGAGTCAGTTTTTTTGTTATGGAAGCAATAACATTGTTTGCGCATAGTAATTTTGTTATGGAAGCTCCATTATAATAACATTGGATTCGGATTTAGGATTCGGTCACAATAACATTGTTTGCGCTATGTAATGGTAAAGTGCTAAGTCAGTTATTCTGTTATGAAAGATCCATTTTGGATTCGGACACAACCACATTGTTTGCGCAAAGTAATAGTAAAGTGTCAGTTATTCTGTTATGGAAGCTCCATTTTGGATTCGGCCGCATTAACATTGTTTGCGCTAAGTAATTGTACAGTCCTGAGTCAGTTTTTTTATTATGGAAGCTCCATTTTGTAGTCGGCCACAATAACATTGTTTGCGCTAAGTAATGGTAAAGTGTCAGTGAGTCTGTTATAGAAGCTCTATTTTGAATTCGGCCGCATTAACATTGTTTGCGCATAGTAATTTTGTTATGGAAGCTCCATTATAATAACATTGGATTCGGATTTAGGATTCGGTCACAATAACATTGTTTGCGCTATGTAATGGTAAAGTGCTGAGTCAGTTATTCTGTTATGAAAGATCCATTTTGGATTCGGACACAACCACATTGTTTGCGCAAAGTAATAGTAAATTGTCAGTTATTCTGTTATAGAAGCTCCATTTTGGATTCAGCCGCAATAACATTGTTTGCGCATAGTAATTTTGTTATGGAAGCTCCATTAAATAACATTGGAGTCGGATTTAGTATTCGGCCACAATAATATTGTTTGCGCTAAGTAATGGTAAAGTGTCAGTTATCCTGTTATAGAAGCTCTATTTTGGATTCGGCCGCATTAACATTGTTTGTGCCAAGTAATTGTACAGTACTGAGTCAGTTATTTTGTTATGGAATCTCCATTTGGATTCGGGCACAACAACATTGTTTGCGCATAGTAATTTTGTTATGGAAGCTCCATTATAATAACATTGGATTCGGATTTTGGATTCGGACACAATAACATTGTTTGCGCTAAGTAATGGTAAAGTGTCAGTTATTCTGTTATAGAAGCTCTATATTGGATTCGGCCGCATTAACATTGTTTGCGCTAAGTAATTGTACAGTCCTGAGTCAGTTTTTTTTATTATGGAAGCTCCATTTTGTAGTCGGCCACAATAACATTGTTTGCGCTAAGTAATGGTAAAGTGTCAGTGAGTCTGTTATAGAAGCTCTATTTTGAATTCGGCCGCATTAACATTGTTTGCGCATAGTAATTTTGTTATGGAAGCTCCATTATAATAACATTGGATTCGGATTTAGGATTCGGTCACAATAACATTGTTTGCGCTATGTAATGGTAAAGTGCTGAGTCAGTTATTCTGTTATGAAAGATCCATTTTGGATTCGGACACAACCACATTGTTTGCGCAAAGTAATAGTAAATTGTCAGTTATTCTGTTATAGAAGCTCCATTTTGGATTCAGCCGCAATAACATTGTTTGCGCATAGTAATTTTGTTATGGAAGCTCCATTATAATAACATTGGATTCGGATTTTGGATTCGGACACAATAACATTGTTTGCGCTAAGTAATGGTAAAGTGTCAGTTATCCTGTTATAGAAGCTCTATTTTGGATTCGGCCGCATTAACATTGTTTGTGCCAAGTAATTGTACAGTACTGAGTCAGTTATTTTGTTATGGAATCTCCATTTGGATTCGGGCACAACAACATTGTTTGCGCATAGTAATTTTGTTATGGAAGCTCCATTATAATAACATTGGATTCGGATTTTGGATTCGGACACAATAACATTGTTTGCGCTAAGTAATGGTAAAGTGTCAGTTATTCTGTTATAGAAGCTCTATATTGGATTCGGCCGCATTAACATTGTTTGCGCTAAGTAATTGTACAGTCCTGAGTCAGTTTTTTTTATTATGGAAGCTCCATTTTGTAGTCGGCCACAATAACATTGTTTGCGCTAAGTAATGGTAAAGTGTCAGTGAGTCTGTTATAGAAGCTCTATTTTGAATTCGGCCGCATTAACATTGTTTGAGCATAGTAATTTTGTTATGGAAGCTCCATTATAATAACATTGGATTCGGATTTTGGATTCGGTCACAATAACATTGTTTGCGCTATGTAATGGTAAAGTGCTAAGTCAGTTATTCTGTTATGAAAGATCCATTTTGGATTCGGACACAACCACATTGTTTGCGCAAAGTAATAGTAAAGTGTCAGTTATTCTGTTATAGAAGCTCTATTTTGGATTCGGCCGCATTAACATTGTTTGCGCTAAGTTATTGTACAGTCCTGAGTCAGTTTTTTTGTTATGGAAGCTCCATTTTGTAGTCGGCCACAATAATATTGTTTGCGCTAAGTAATGGTAAAGTGTCAGTGATTCTGTTATATAAGCTCTATTTTGGATTCGGCCGCATTAACATTGTTTGCGCTAAGTAATTGTAAAGTCCTGAGTCAGTTATTTTGTTATGGAATCTCCATTTGGATTCGGCCACAACAACATTGTTTGCGCATAGTAATTTTGTTATGGAAGCTCCATTATAATAACATTGGATTCGGATTTAGGATTTGGTCACAATAACATTGTTTGCGTTATGTAGTGGTAAAGTGTCAGTTATCCTGTTATAGAAGCTCTATTTTGGATTCGGCCGCATTAACATTGTTTGCGCTAAGTTATTGTACAGTCCTGAGTCAGTTTTTTTATTATGGAAGCTCCATTTTGTAGTCGGCCACAATAACATTGTTTGCGCTAAGTAATGGTAAAGTGTCAGTGATTCTGTTATATAAGCTCTATTTTGGATTCGGCCGCATTAACATTGTTTGCGCTAAGTAATTGTAAAGTCCTGAGTCAGTTATTTTGTTATGGAATCTCCATTTGGATTCGGCCACAACAACATTGTTTGCGCAAAGTAATAGTAAAGTGTCAGTTATTATGTTATAGAAGCTCCATTTTGGATTCAGCCGCAATAACATTGTTTGCGCATAGTAATTTTGCTATGGAAGCTCCATTGGATTCGACCACAATAATTGTTTGCGATAAGTAATGGTAAATTGCTGAGTCAGTTATTCTGTTATGGAAGCTCCATTTTGGATTCGGACACAATAACATTGTTTCCGCTAAGTAATTGTAAAGTCCTGAGTCAGTTATTTTGTTATGGAATCTCCATTTGGATTCGGCCACAACAACATTGTTTGCGCTAAGTAATTGTAAAGTCCTGAGTCAGTTATTTTGTTATGGAATCTCCATTTGGATTCGGCCACAACAACATTGTTTGCGCTAAGTAATGGTAAAGTGCCAGTTATTCTGTTATAGAAGCTCCATTTTGGATTCAGCCGCAATAACATTGTTTGCGCATAGTAATTTTGTTATGGAAGCTCCATTATAATAACATTGGATTCGGATTTAGGATTCGGCCACAATAACATTGTTTGCGCTAAGTAATGGTAAAGTGTCAGTTATCCTGTTATAGAAGCTCTATTTTGGATTCGGCCGCATTAACATTGTTTGCGCTAAGTTATTGTACAGTCCTGAGTCAGTTTTTTTGTTATGGAAGCTCCATTTTGTAGTCGGCCACAATTACATTGTTTGTGCTAAGTAATTTTTTTATGGAAGCTCCATTTTGGATTCGGCCGCATTAACATTGTTTGCGCATAGTAATTTTGTTATGGAAGCTCCATTATAATAACATTGGATTCGGATTTTGGATTCGGACACAATAACATTGTTTGCGCTAAGTAATGGTAAAGTGTCAGTTATTCTGTTATAGAAGCTCTATTTTGGATTCGGCCGCATTAACATTGTTTGCGCTAAGTTATTGTACAGTCCTGAGTCATTTTTTTTGTTATGGAAGCTCCATTTTGTAGTCGGCCACAATTACATTGTTTGTGCTAAGTAATTTTTTTATGGAAGCTCCATTTTGGATTCGGCCGCATTAACATTGTTTGCGCATAGTAATTTTGTTATGGAAGCTCCATTATAATAACATTGGATTCGGATTTTGGATTCGGACACAATAACATTGTTTGCGCTAAGTAATGGTAAAGTGTCAGTTATTCTGTTATAGAAGCTCTATATTGGATTCGGCCGCATTAACATTGTTTGCGCTAAGTTATTGTACAGTCCTGAGTCAGTTTTTTTGTTATGGAAGCAATAACATTGTTTGCGCATAGTAATTTTGTTATGGAAGCTCCATTATAATAACATTGGATTCGGATTTAGGATTCGGTCACAATAACATTGTTTGCGCTATGTAATGGTAAAGTGCTGAGTCAGTTATTCTGTTATGAAAGATCCATTTTGGATTCGGACACAACCACATTGTTTGCGCAAAGTAATAGTAAAGTGTCAATTATTCTGTTATAGAAGCTCCATTTTGGATTCAGCCGCAATAACATTGTTTGCGCATAGTAAGCTATGTTATGGAAGCTCCATTAAATAACATTGGATTCGGATTTAGGATTCGGCCACAATAACATTGTTTGCGCTAAGTAATGGTAAAGTGTCAGTTATTCTGTTATAGAAGCTCTATTTTGGATTCGGCCGCATTAACATTGTTTGCGCTAAGTTATTGTATAGTCCTGAGTCAGTTTTTTTGTTATGGAAGCTCCATTTTGTAGTCGGCCACAATAATATTGTTTGCGCTAAGTAATGGTAAAGTGTCAGTGATTCTGTTATAGAAGCTCTATTTTGGATTCGGCCGCATTAACATTGTTTGCGCTAAGTAATTGTACAGTACTGAGTCAGTTATTTTGTTATGGAATCTCCATTTGGATTCGGCCACAACAACATTGTTTGCGCATAGTAATTTTGTTATGGAAGCTCCATTATAATAACATTGGATTCGGATTTAGGATTTGGTCACAATAACATTGTTTGCGCTATGTAGTGGTAAAGTGTCAGTTATCCTGTTATAGAAGCTCTATTTTGGATTCGGCCGCATTAACATTGTTTGCGCTAAGTTATTGTACAGTCCTGAGTCAGTTTTTTTATTATGGAAGCTCCATTTTGTAGTCGGCCACAATAACATTGTTTGCGCTAAGTAATGGTAAAGTGTCAGTGATTCTGTTATATAAGCTCTATTTTGGATTCGGCCGCATTAACATTGTTTGCGCTAAGTAATTGTAAAGTCCTGAGTCAGTTATTTTGTTATGGAATCTCCATTTGGATTCGGCCACAACAACATTGTTTGCGCAAAGTAATAGTAAAGTGTCAGTTATTATGTTATAGAAGCTCCATTTTGGATTCAGCCGCAATAACATTGTTTGCGCATAGTAATTTTGCTATGGAAGCTCCATTGGATTCGACCACAATAATTGTTTGCGATAAGTAATGGTAAATTGCTGAGTCAGTTATTCTGTTATGGAAGCTCCATTTTGGATTCGGACACAATAACATTGTTTCCGCTAAGTAATTGTAAAGTCCTGAGTCAGTTATTTTGTTATGGAATCTCCATTTTGGATTCGGCCACAACAACATTGTTTGCGCTAAGTAATTGTAAAGTCCTGAGTCAGTTATTTTGTTATGGAATCTCCATTTGGATTCGGCCACAACAACATTGTTTGCGCTAAGTAATGGTAAAGTGCCAGTTATTCTGTTATAGAAGCTCCATTTTGGATTCAGCCGCAATAACATTGTTTGCGCATAGTAATTTTGTTATGGAAGCTCCATTATAATAACATTGGATTCGGATTTAGGATTCGGCCACAATAACATTGTTTGCGCTAAGTAATGGTAAAGTGTCAGTTATTCTGTTATAGAAGCTCTATTTTGGATTCGGCCGCATTAACATTGTTTGCGCTAAGTTATTGTACAGTCCTGAGTCAGTTTTTTTTATTATGGAAGCTCCATTTTGTAGTCGGCCACAATAACATTGTTTGCGCAAAGTAATAGTAAAGTGTCAGTTATTCTGTTATAGAAGCTCCATTTTGGATTCAGCCGCAATAACATTGTTTGCGCATAGTAATTTTGTTATGGAAGCTCCATTATAATAACATTGGATTCGGATTTTGGATTCGGACACAATAACATTGTTTGCGCTAAGTAATGGTAAAGTGTCAGTTATTCTGTTATAGAAGCTCTATTTTGGATTCGGCCGCATTAACATTGTTTGCGCTAAGTTATTGTACAGTCCTGAGTCAGTTTTTTTGTTATGGAAGCTCCATTTTGTAGTCGGCCACAATAACATTGTTTGCGCAAAGTAATAGTAAAGTGTCAGTTATTCTGTTATAGAAGCTCCATTTTGGATTCAGCCGCAATAACATTGTTTGCGCATAGTAATTTTGTTATGGAAGCTCCATTATAATAACATTGGATTCGGATTTTGGATTCGGACACAATAACATTGTTTGCGCTAAGTAATGGTAAAGTGTCAGTTATTCTGTTATAGAAGCTCTATTTTGGATTCGGCCGCATTAACATTGTTTGCGCTAAGTTATTGTACAGTCCTGAGTCAGTTTTTTTGATTATGGAAGCTCCATTTTGTAGTCGGCCACAATAACATTGTTTGCGCTAAGTAATGGTAAAGTGTCAGTGATTCTGTTATATAAGCTCTATTTTGGATTCGGCCGCATTAACATTGTTTGCGCTAAGTAATTGTACAATCCTGAGTCAGTTTTTTTGTTATGGAAGCTCCATTTTGTAGTCGGCCACAATTACATTGTTTGTGCTAAGTAATTTTTTTATGGAAGCTCCATTTTGGATTCGGCCGCATTAACATTGTTTGCGCATAGTAATTTTGTTATGGAAGCTCCATTATAATAACATTGGATTCGGATTTTGGATTCGGACACAATAACATTGTTTGCGCTAAGTAATGGTAAAGTGTCAGTTATTCTGTTATAGAAGCTCTATTTTGGATTCGGCCGCATTAACATTGTTTGCGCTAAGTTATTGTACAGTCCTGAGTCAGTTTTTTTTTATTATGGAAGCTCCATTTTGTAGTCGGCCACAATAACATTGTTTGCGCAAAGTAATAGTAAAGTGTCAGTTATTCTGTTATAGAAGCTCCATTTTGGATTCAGCCGCAATAACATTGTTTGCGCATAGTAATTTTGTTATGGAAGCTCCATTATAATAACATTGGATTCGGATTTTGGATTCGGACACAATAACATTGTTTGCGCTAAGTAATGGTAAAGTGTCAGTTATTCTGTTATAGAAGCTCTATTTTGGATTCGGCCGCATTAACATTGTTTGCGCTAAGTTATTGTACAGTCCTGAGTCAGTTTTTTTTTATGGAAGCTCCATTTTGTAGTCGGCCACAATAACATTGTTTGCGCTAAGTAATGGTAAAGTGTCAGTGATTCTGTTATAGAAGCTCTATTTTGGATTCGGCCGCATTAACATTGTTTGCGCTAAGTAATTGTACAATCCTGAGTCAGTTTTTTTGTTATGGAAGCTCCATTTTGTAGTCGGCCACAATTACATTGTTTGTGCTAAGTAATTTTTTTATGGAAGCTCCATTTTGGATTCGGCCGCATTAACATTGTTTGCGCATAGTAATTTTGTTATGGAAGCTCCATTATAATAACATTGGATTCGGATTTTGGATTCGGACACAATAACATTGTTTGCGCTAAGTAATGGTAAAGTGTCAGTTATTCTGTTATAGAAGCTCTATTTTGGATTCGGCCGCATTAACATTGTTTGCGCTAAGTTATTGTACAGTCCTGAGTCAGTTTTTTTTATTATGGAAGCTCCATTTTGTAGTCGGCCACAATAACATTGTTTGCGCAAAGTAATAGTAAAGTGTCAGTTATTCTGTTATAGAAGCTCCATTTTGGATTCAGCCGCAATAACATTGTTTGCGCATAGTAATTTTGTTATGGAAGCTCCATTATAATAACATTGGATTCGGATTTTGGATTCGGACACAATAACATTGTTTGCGCTAAGTAATGGTAAAGTGTCAGTTATTCTGTTATAGAAGCTCTATTTTGGATTCGGCCGCATTAACATTGTTTGCGCTAAGTTATTGTACAGTCCTGAGTCAGTTTTTTTGTTATGGAAGCTCCATTTTGGAGTCGGCCACAATAACATTGTTTGCGCTAAGTAATGGTAAAGTGTCAGTGATTCTGTTATATAAGCTCTATTTTGGATTCGGCCGCATTAACATTGTTTGCGCTAAGTAATTGTACAATCCTGAGTCAGTTTTTTTGTTATGGAAGCTCCATTTTGGATTCGGCCGCATTAACATTGTTTGCGCATAGTAATTTTGTTATGGAAGCTCCATTATAATAACATTGGATTCGGATTTTGGATTCGGACACAATAACATTGTTTGCGCTAAGTAATGGTAAAGTGTCAGTTATTCTGTTATAGAAGCTCTATTTTGGATTCGGCCGCATTAACATTGTTTGCGCTAAGTAATTGTACAGTCCTGAGTCAGTTTTTTTGTTATGGAAGCTCCATTTTGTAGTCGGCCACAATAACATTGTTTGCGCTAAGTAATGGTAAAGTGTCAGTGAGTCTGTTATAGAAGCTCTATTTTGGATTCGGCCGCATTAACATTGTTTGCGCATAGTAATTTTGTTATGGAAGCTCCATTATAATAACATTGGATTCGGATTTAGGATTCGGTCACAATAACATTGTTTGCGCTATGTAATGGTAAAGTGCTGAGTCAGTTATTCTGTTATGAAAGATCCATTTTGGATTCGGACACAACCACATTGTTTGCGCAAAGTAATAGTAAAGTGTCAATTATTCTGTTATAGAAGCTCCATTTTGGATTCAGCCGCAATAACATTGTTTGCGCATAGTAATTTTGTTATGGAAGCTCCATTATAATAACATTGGATTCGGATTTTGGATTCGGACACAATAACATTGTTTGCGCTAAGTAATGGTAAAGTGTCAGTTATTCTGTTATAGAAGCTCTATTTTGGATTCGGCCGCATTAACATTGTTTGCGCTAAGTAATTGTACAGTCCTGAGTCAGTTTTTTTTTTATGGAAGCTCCATTTTGTAGTCGGCCACAATAACAGTGTTTGCGCTAAGTAATGGTAAAGTGTCAGTGAGTCTGTTATAGGAACCTCTATTTTGAATTCGGCCGCATTAACATTGTTTGCGCATAGTAATTTTGTTATGGAAGCTCCATTATAATAACATTGGATTCGGATTTTGGATTCGGACACAATAACATTGTTTGCGCTAAGTAATGGTAAAGTGTCAATTATTCTGTTATAGAAGCTCTATATTGGATTCGGCCGCATTAACATTGTTTGCGCTAAGTTATTGTACAGTCCTGAGTCAGTTTTTTTGTTATGGAAGCAATAACATTGTTTGCGCATAGTAATTTTGTTATGGAAGCTCCATTATAATAACATTGGATTCGGATTTAGGATTCGGTCACAATAACATTGTTTGCGCTATGTAATGGTAAAGTGCTAAGTCAGTTATTCTGTTATGAAAGATCCATTTTGGATTCGGACACAACCACATTGTTTGCGCAAAGTAATAGTAAAGTGTCAGTTATTCTGTTATGGAAGCTCCATTTTGGATTCGGCCGCATTAACATTGTTTGCGCTAAGTAATTGTACAGTCCTGAGTCAGTTTTTTTTATTATGGAAGCTCCATTTTGTAGTCGGCCACAATAACATTGTTTGCGCTAAGTAATGGTAAAGTGTCAGTGAGTCTGTTATAGAAGCTCTATTTTGAATTCGGCCGCATTAACATTGTTTGCGCATAGTAATTTTGTGGAAGCTCCATTATAATAACATTGGATTCGGATTTAGGATTCGGTCACAATAACATTGTTTGCGCTATGTAATGGTAAAGTGCTGAGTCAGTTATTCTGTTATGAAATATCCATTTTGGATTCGGACAAAACCACATTGTTTGCGCAAAGTAATAGTAAAGTGTCAATTATTCTGTTATAGAAGCTCCATTTTGGATTCAGCCGCAATAACATTGTTTGCGCATAGTAAGCTATGTTATGGAAGCTCCATTAAATAACATTGGATTCGGATTTAGGATTCGGCCACAATAACATTGTTTGCGCTAAGTAATGGTAAAGTGTCAGTTATTCTGTTATAGAAGCTCTATTTTGGATTCGGCCGCATTAACATTGTTTGCGCTAAGTTATTGTACAGTCCTGAGTCAGTTTTTTTGTTATGGATGCTCCATTTTGTAGTCGGCCACAATAATATTGTTTGCGCTAAGTAATGGTAAAGTGTCAGTGATTCTGTTATAGAAGCTCTATTTTGGATTCGGCCGCATTAACATTGTTTGCGCTAAGTAATTGTAAAGTCCTGAGTCAGTTATTTTGTTATGGAATCTCCATTTGGATTCGGCCACAACAACATTGTTTGCGCATAGTAATTTTGTTATGGAAGCTCCATTATAATAACATTGGATTCGGATTTAGGATTTGGTCACAATAACATTGTTTGCGTTATGTAGTGGTAAAGTGTCAGTTATCCTGTTATAGAAGCTCTATTTTGGATTCGGCCGCATTAACATTGTTTGCGCTAAGTTATTGTACAGTCCTGAGTCAGTTTTTTATTTTATTATGGAAGCTCCATTTTGTAGTCGGCCACAATAACATTGTTTGCGCTAAGTAATGGTAAAGTGTCAGTGATTCTGTTATATAAGCTCTATTTTGGATTCGGCCACATTAACATTGTTTGCGCTAAGTAATTGTAAAGTCCTGAGTCAGTTATTTTGTTATGGAATCTCCATTTTGGATTCGGCCACAACAACATTGTTTGCGCAAAGTAATAGTAAAGTGTCAGTTATTTTATGTTATAGAAGCTCCATTTTGGATTCAGCCGCAATAACATTGTTTGCGCATAGTAATTTTGCTATGGAAGCTCCATTTTGGATTCGACCACAATAATTGTTTGCGATAAGTAATGGTAAAGTGCTGAGTCAGTTATTCTGTTATGGAAGCTCCATTTTGGATTCGGACACAATAACATTGTTTGCGCTAAGTAATTGTAAAGTCCTGAGTCAGTTATTTTGTTATGGAATCTCCATTTTGGATTCGGCCACAAAAACATTGTTTGCGCTTAGTAATTGTAAAGTCCTGAGTCAGTTATTTTGTTATGGAATCTCCATTTGGGATTCGGCCACAACAACATTGTTTGCGCTAAGTAATGGTAAAGTGCCAGTTATTCTGTTATAGAAGCTCCATTTTGGATTCAGCCGCAATAACATTGTTTGCGCATAGTAATTTTGTTATGGAAGCTCCATTATAATAACATTGGATTCGGATTTGGAGATTCGGCCACAATAACATTGTTTGCGCTAAGTAATGGTAAAGTGTCAGTTATCCTGTTATAGAAGCTCTATTTTGGATTCGGCCGCATTAACATTGTTTGCGCTAAGTTATTGTACAGTCCTGAGTCAGTTTTTTTGTTATGGAAGCTCCATTTTGTAGTCGGCCACAATTACATTGTTTGTGCTAAGTAATTTTTTTATGGAAGCTCCATTTTGGATTCGGCCGCATTAACATTGTTTGCGCATAGTAATTTTAGTTATGGAAGCTCCATTATAATAACATTGGATTCGGATTTTGGATTCGGACACAATAACATTGTTTGCGCTAAGTAATGGTAAAGTGTCAGTTATTCTGTTATAGAAGCTCTATTTTGGATTCGGCCGCATTAACATTGTTTGCGCTAAGTTATTGTACAGTCCTGAGTCATTTTTTTTGTTATGGAAGCTCCATTTTGTAGTCGGCCACAATTACATTGTTTGTGCTAAGTAATTTTTTTTTATGGAAGCTCCATTTTGGATTCGGCCGCATTAACATTGTTTGCGCATAGTAATTTTGTTATGGAAGCTCCATTATAATAACATTGGATTCGGATTTTGGATTCGGACACAATAACATTGTTTGCGCTAAGTAATGGTAAAGTGTCAGTTATTCTGTTATAGAAGCTCTATTTTGGATTCGGCCGCATTAACATTGTTTGCGCTAAGTAATTGTACAGTCCTGAGTCAGTTTTTTGTTTATGGAAGCCAATAACATTGTTTGCGCATAGTAATTTTGTTATGGAAGCTCCATTATAATAACATTGGATTCGATTTAGGATTCGGTCACAATAACATTGTTTGCGCTATGTAATGGTAAAGTGCTGAGTCAGTTATTCTGTTATGAAAGATCCATTTTGGATTCGGCCACAACCACATTGTTTGCGCTAAGTAATAAATAAGTAAAGTGTCAATTATTCTGTTATAGAAGCTCCATTTTGGATTCAGCCACAATAACATTGTTTGCGCATAGTAAGTTATGTTATGGAAGCTCCATTAAATAACATTGGATTCGGATTTAGGATTCGGCCACAATAACATTGTTTGCGCTAAGTAATGGTAAAGTCGTCAGTTATTCTGTTATGGAAGCTCTATTTTGGATTCGGCCGCATTAACATTGTTTGCGCTAAGTAATTGTACAGTCCTGAGTCAGTTTTTTTGTTATGGAAGCTCCATTTTGGAGTCGGCCACAATAATATTGTTTGCGCTAAGTAATGGTAAAGTGTCAGTGATTCTGTTATAGGAAGCTCTATTTTGGATTCGGCCGCAATTAACATTGTTTGCGCTAAGTAATTGTAAAGTACTGAGTCAGTTATTTTGTTATGGAAGCTCCATTTTGGATTCGGCCACAACAACATTGTTTGCGCAAAGTAATAGTAAAGTGTCAGTTATTATGTTATAGAAGCTCTATTTTGGATTCGGCCGCATTAACATTGTTTGCGCTAAGTAATTGTAAAGTCCTGAGTCAGTTTTTTTGTTATGGAAGCAATAACATTGTTTGCGCATAGTAATTTTGTTATGGAAGCTCCATTATAATAAGATATGGATTCGGATTTTGGATTCGGACACAATAACATTGTTTGCGCTAAGTAATGGTAAAGTGTAAGTGTTTTTGTTATGGAAGCTCTATTTTGGATTCGGCCGCATTAACATTGTTTGCGCTAAGTTATTGTAAAGTCCTGAGTCAGTTTTTTTGTTATGGAAGCAATAACATTGTTTGCGCATAGTAATTTATGTTATGGAAGCTCCATTAAATAACATTGTTTGCGGTAATTTTGTTATGGAGGCTTTTTGGTCACAATAACATTGTTTGCGCTATGTAATGGTAAAGTCCTGAGTTATCTCTGTTATGGAAGCTCTATTTTGGATTCGGCCGCATTAACATTGTTTGCGCTAAGTAATTGTAAAGTCCTGAGTCAGTTATTTTATTATGGAAGCTCCATTTTGTAGTCGGCCACAATAACATTGTTTGCGCTAAGTAATGCTAAAGTGCAGTGATTCTGTTATGGAAGCTCTATTTTGGATTCGGCCACAATAACATTGTTTGCGCTAAGTAATGGTAAAGTCCTGAGTCAGTTATTTTGTTATGGAAGCTCCATTTTGGATTCGGCCACAATAACATTGTTTGCGCTAAAGTAATAGTAAAGTCCTGGTCAGTTATTTTATTTTATTATATGGAAGCTCCATTTTGGATTCAGGCCACAATAACATTGTTTGCGCAACGTAATTTTGTTATGGAAGCTCCATTTTGGATTCGGGCCACAATACCATTGTTTGCGCTAAGTAATGGTAAAGTCCTGAGTCAGTTATTCTGTTATGGAAGCTCCATTTTGGATTCGGCCACAATAACATTGTTTGCGCTAAGTAATTGTAAAGTCCTGAGTCAGTTTTATTTTGTTATGGAAGCTCCATTTTGGATTCGGCCACAATAACATTGTTTGCGCTAAGTAATTGTAAAGTCCTGAGTCAGTTATTTTGTTATGGAAGCTCCATTTTGGATTCGGCCACAATAACATTGTTTGCGCTAAGTAATGGTAAAGTCCTGAGTCAGTTATTCTGTTATTTTATTATATGGAAGCTCCATTTTGGATTCGGCCACAATTACATTGTTTGCGCAAAGTAATTTTGTTATGGAGGCTCCATTATTATAATTGGATTCGGTTGGATTCGGCCACAATAACATTGTTTGCGCTAAGTAATGGTAAAGTCCTGAGTCAGTTATTCTGTTATGGAAGCTCTATTTTGGATTCGGCCGCAATAACAATTGTTTGCGCTAAGTAATTGTAAAGTCCTGAGTCAGTTATTTTATTTTATTATATGGAAGCTCCATTTTGGAGTCGGCCACAATAACATTGTTTGCGCAAAGTAATAGTAAAGTGTCAGTTATTCTGTTATGGAAGCTCCATTTTGGATTCAGCCGCAATAACATTGTTTGCGCTTAGTAATTTGTTATGGAAGCTCCATTATAATAACATTGGATTCGATTTTGGATTCGGCCACAATAACATTGTTTGCGCTAAGTAATGGTAAAGTGCAGTTATTCTGTTATGGAAGCTCTATTTTGGATTCGGCCGCAATAACATTGTTTGCGCTAAGTAATTGTAAAGTCCTGAGTCAGTTTTTTTGTTATGGAAGCTCCATTTTGGATTCGGCCACAATAACATTGTTTGCGCTAAGTAATGGTAAAGTCCGGTCATTTATTTTGTTATAGGAAGCTCCATTTTGGATTCGGCCACAATAACATTGTTTGCGCAAAGTAATTTTGTTATGGAAGCTCCATTTAAAATTGGATTCGGTTATTCGCACAATAACATTGTTTGCGCTAAGTAATGGTAAAGTCCTGAGTCAGTTATTTTAGTTATGGAAGCTCTATTTTGGATTCGGCCGCAATTAACATTGTTTGCGCTAAGTAATTGTAAAGTCCTGAGTCAGTTATTTTGTTATGGAAGCTCCATTTTGGATTCGGCCACAATAACATTGTTTGCGCTAAGTAATGGTAAAGTCCTGAGTCAGTGATTTCTGTTATGGAAGCTCTATTTTGGATTCAGCCGCAATAACATTGTTTGCGCTAAGTAATTGTAAAGTCCTGAGTCAGTTATTTTATTTTATTAATGGAAGCTTCATTTTGGAGTCGGCCACAATTACATTGTTTGCGCTAACGTAATTTTGTTATGGAAGCTCCATTTTGGATTCGGGCACAATAACATTGTTTGCGCTAAGTAATGGTAAAGTCCTGAGACAGTTATTTCTGTTATGGAAGCTCCATTTTGGATTCAGCCGCAATAACAATTTTTGCGCTAAGTAATTGTAAAGTCCTGAGTCAGTTATTTTATTTTATTATATGGAAGCTTCATTTTGGATTCGGCCACAATTACATTGTTTGCGCAACGTAATTTTGTTATGGAGGCTCATTATAATTTTGGATTCGGGCACAATAACATTGTTTGCGCTAAGTAATGGTAAAGTCCTGAGTCAGTGTTTTCTGTTATGGAAGCTCTATTTTGGATTCAGCCGCAATAACAATTGTTTGCGCTAAGTAATTGTAAAGTCCTGAGTCAGTTATTTTATTTTATTATATGGAAGCTTCATTTTGGATCGGCCCATTACATTGTTTGCGCAACGTAATTTTGTTATGGAATCCCCATTTTGGATTCGGCCACAAAAACATTGTTTGCGCTTAGTAATGGTAAAGTCCTGAGACAGGTTTTCTGTTATGGAAGCTCTATTTTGGATTCAGCCACAATAACATTGTTTGCGCTAAGTAATGGTAAAGTCCTGAGTCAGTTATTTTATTTTATTATATGGAAGCTTCATTTTGGATTCGGCCACAATTACATTGTTTGCGCAACGTAATTTTGTTATGGAGGCTCCATTAAAATTGGATTCGGGCACAATAACATTGTTTGCGCTAAGTAATGGTAAAGTCCTGAGACAGGTTTTCTGTTATGGAAGCTCTATTTTGGATTCAGCCGCAATAACATTTTTTGCGCTAAGTAATTGTAAAGTCCTGAGTCAGTTATTTTTTTTTATTATATGGAAGCTCCATTTTGGAGTCGGCCACAATTACATTGTTTGCGCTAAAATAAAGTCCTAGTCAGTTATTTGTTATGGAAGCTCCATTTTGGATTCGGGCACAATAACATTGTTTGCGCTAAGTAATTGGTAAAGTCCTGAGTCAGTTATTTTGTTATGGAAGCTCCATTTTGGATTCAGCCACAATAACATTGTTTGCGCTAAGTAATTGTAAAGTCCTGAGTCAGTTATTTTATTTTATTATATGGAAGCTTCTATTTTGGATTCGGCCACAATTACATTGTTTGCGCAACGTAATTTTGTTATGGAGGCTTCATTTAAAATGGAATTCGGGCACAATAACATTGTTTGCGCTAATGTAATGGTAAAGTCCTGAGTCAGTTATTCTGTTATGGAAGCTCCATTTTGGATTCAGCCGCAATAACAATTGTTTGCGCTAAGTAATTGTAAAGTCCTGAGTCAGTTATTTTATTTTATTATATGGAAGCTTCATTTTGGATTCGGCCACAATTACATTGTTTGCGCAACGTAATTTTGTTATGGAAGCTCCATTTTTGATTTGGATTCGGCCACAATAACATTGTTTGCGCTAAGTAATGGTAAAGTCCTGAGTCAGTTATTTTGTTATGGAAGCTCTATTTTGGATTCGGCCGCAATAACATTGTTTGCGCTAAGTAATTGTAAAGTCCTGAGTCAGTTATTTTATTTTATTATATGGAAGCTCCATTTTGGAGTTCGGCCACAATTACATTGTTTGCGCTAAAATGTAAATTTTGAGAGTTATTTGTTATGGAAGCTCCATTTTGGATTCGGGCACAATAACATTGTTTGCGCTAAGTAATGGTAAAGTCCTGAGTCAGTTATTTTGTTATGGAAGCTCCATTTTGGATTCAGCCGCAATAACATTGTTTGCGCAAAGTAATTTTGTTATGGAAGCTCCATTTTAATAAATTGGATTCGGATTTAGGATTCGGTCACAATAACATTGTTTGCGCTAAGTAATGGTAAAGTCCTGAGTCAGTTATTTTGTTATGGAAGCTCCATTTTGGATTCGGCCACAATAACATTGTTTGCGCTAAGTAATTGTAAAGTCGGTCAGTTATTCTTGTTATGGAAGCTCCATTTTGGATTCGGCCACAATAACATTGTTTGCGCTAAGTAATTGTAAAGTCCTGAGTCAGTTTTTTTGTTATGGAAGCTCCATTTTGGATTCGGCCACAATAACATTGTTTGCGCTAAGTAATTGGTAAAGTCCTGAGTCAGTTATTTTATTTTATTATATGGAAGCTTTATTTTGAATTCGGCCACAATTACATTGTTTGCGCATAGTAATTTTAAAGTAATTTTTTGTTATGGAAGCTTCATTTTGGATTCGGCCACAATAACATTGTTTGCGCTAAGTAATGGTAAAGTCCTGAGTCAGTTATTCTGTAAGTCTCTATTTTGGATTAAGCCGCAATAGCATTGTTTGCGCTAAGTAATTGTAAAGTCCTGAGTCAGTTATTTTATTTTATTATATGGAAGCTTCATTTTGGATTCGGCCACAATTACATTGTTTGCGCAACGTAATTTTGTTATGGAGGCTTCATTTTGGATTCGGGCACAATACCATTGATTGCGCTAAGTAATGGTAAAGTCCTGAGACAGGTTTTCTGTTATGGAAGCTCTATTTTGGATTCAGCCGCAATAACAGTGTTTGCGCTAAGTAATTGTAAAGTCCTGAGTCAGTTATTTTGTTTTATTATAGGAAGCTCCATTTTGGATTCGGCCACAATAACATTGTTTGCGCTAAGTAATTGTAAAGTCCTGAGTCAGTTATTTTGTTATGGAGGCTTCCATTTTGGATTCGGCCACAATAACATTGTTTGCGCTAAGTAATGGTAAAGTCCTGAGTCAGTTATTTTGTTATGGAAGCTCTATTTTGGATTCGGCCGCAATAACATTGTTTGCGCTAAGTAATTGTAAAGTCCTGAGTCAGTTATTTTGTTATGGAAGCTCCATTTTGGATTCGGCCACAATTACATTGTTTGCGCATAAGTAATTTTGTTATGGAAGCTCATTATTTTAAATGGAAGCTTCATTTTGGATTCGGCCACAATAACATTGTTTGCGCTAAGTAATGGTAAAGTCCTGAGTCAGGTTATTCTGTTATGGAAGCTCTATTTTGGATTCGGGCACAATAACATTGTTTGCGCTAAGTAATTGTAAAGTCCTGAGTCAGTTATTTTGTTATGAAAGCTTAATTTTGGAGTCGGACACAATTGCTTTGTTTGCGCAACGTAATGTTGTTATGGAAGCTCCTTTTTGGATTCGGCCCCAATAACATTGTTTGCGCTAAGTAATGGTAAAGTCCTGAGTCAGTTATTTTGTTATGGAAGCTCTATTTTGGATTCAGCCGCAATAACAATTTTTGCGCTAAGTAATTGTAAAGTCCTGAGTCAGTTATTTTATTTTATTATATGGAAGCTTCATTTTGGATTCGGCCACAATTACATTGTTTGCGCAACGTAATGTTGTTATGGAAGCTCCTTTTTGGATTCGGTCCCAATAACATTGTTTGCGCCAAGTAATGGTAAAGTGCTGAGTCAGTTATTTTGTTATGGAAGCTCCTTTTTGGACTCGTCCCCAATAACATTGTTTGCGCTATGTAATTGTAAAGTCCTGAGTCAGTTATTTTGTTATGGAATCTCCATTTTGGATTCGGCCACAATAACATTGTTTGCGCTAAGTAATTGTAAAGTCCTGAGTCAGTTATTTTGTTATGGAAGCTCCATTTTGGATTCGGCCACAATAACATTGTTTGCGCTAAGTAATGGTAAAGTCCTGAGTCAGTTATTTTGTTATGGAAGCTCCATTTTGGATTCGGCCACAATAACATTGTTTGCGCTAAGTAATTTTGTTATGGAAGCTCCATTTTGGATTCGGCCACAATTACATTGTTTGCGCAACGTATTTTTGTTATGGAGCTTATTTTGGATTCGGCCACAATAACATTGTTTGCGCTAAGTAATGGTAAAGTCCTGAGTCAGTTATTTTGTTATGGAAGCTCCATTTTGGATTCGGCCACAATAACATTGTTTGCGCTAAGTAATTGTAAAGTCCTGAGTCAGTTATTTATTTTGTTATGGAAGCTTCATTTTGGAGTCGGCCACAATTACATTGTTTGCGCTAAGTAATTTTTATTTTATTATGGAAGCTCCATTTTGGATTCGGCCACAATAACATTGTTTGCGCTAAGTAATTGTAAAGTTAGCTCAGTTATTTTGTTATGGAAGCTCCATTTTGGATTCGGCCACAATAACATTGTTTGCGCTAAGTAATGGTAAAGTCCTGAGTCAGTTATTTTGTTATGGAAGCTCTATTTTGGATTCGGCCACAATAACATTGTTTGCGCTAAGTAATTGTAAAGTCCTGAGTCAGTTATTTTTTTTTATTATATGGAAGCTATCATTTTGATTGCGCCACAATTACATTGTTTGCTGAGTAATTTATTTTGTTATGGAAGCTCCATTTTGGATTCGGCCACAATAACATTGTTTGCGCTAAGTAATGGTAAAGTCCTGAGTCATTATTCTGTTATAGGAAACTTTTTATTTGGATTCGGCCACAATAACATTGTTTGCGCTAAGTAATGGTAAAGTCCGAGTCAGTTATTTTGTTATGGAAGCTCCATTTTGGATTCGGCCACAATAACATTGTTTGCGCTAAGTAATGGTAAAGTCCTGAGTCAGTTTTTTTGTTATGGAAGCTCTATTTTGGATTCGGCCACAATAACATTGTTTGCGCTAAGTAATTGTAAAGTCCTGAGTCAGTTATTTTGTTTTATTATATGGAAGCTTCATTTTGGATTCGGCCACAATTACATTGTTTGCGCAACGTAATTTTGTTATGGAGGCTTCATTTTGGATTCGGGCACAATACCATTGATTGCGCTAAGTAATGGTAAAGTCCTGAGAAAGGTTTTCTGTTATGGAAGCTCTATTTTGGATTCAGTCGCAATAACCATTTTTGCGCTATGTAATTGTAAAGTCCTGAGTCAGTTATTTTATTTTATTATATGGAAGCTTTATTTTGGATTCGGCCACAATTACATTGTTTGCGCAAAAAACGTTATTTTGTTATGGAAGCTCCATTTTGGATTCGGCCACAATAACATTGTTTGCGCTAAGTAATGGTAAAGTCCTGAGTCAGTTATTTTGTTATGGAAGCTCTATTTTGGATTCAGCCACAATAACATTTTTTGCGCTAAGTAATTGTAAAGTCCTGAGTCAGTTATTTTATTTTATTATATGGAAGCTTCATTTTGGATTCGGCCACAATTACATTGTTTGCGCAACGTAATTTTGTTATGGAAGTATTTGTTATGGAGCTCCATTTTGGATTCGGGCACAATAACATTGTTTGCGCTAAGTAATGGTAAAGTCCTGAGTCAGTTATTTTGTTATGGAAGCTCTATTTTGGATTCAGTCGCAATAACCATTTTTGCGCTATGTAATTGTAAAGTCCTGAGTCAGTTATTTTGTTATGGAATCTCTATTTTGGACACGTCCCCAATAACATTGTTTGCGCTATGTAATTGTAAAGTCCTGAGTCAGTTATTTTGTTATGGAATCTCCATTTTGGATTCGGCCACAATAACATTGTTTGCGCTAAGTAATGGTAAAGTCCTGAGTCAGTTTTTTTGTTATGGAAGCTCTATTTTGGATTCAGCCGCAATAACAATTTTTGCGCTAAGTAATTGTAAAGTCCTGAGTCAGTTATTTTATTTTATTATATGGAAGCTTCATTTTGGAGTCGGCCACAATTACATTGTTTGCGCAACGTAATTTTGTTATGGAGGCTTCATTTTGGATTCGGGCACAATACCATTGATTGCGCTAAGTAATGGTAAAGTCCTGAGACAGTTATTTTGTTATGGAAGCTCTATTTTGGATTCAGCCGCAATAACAATTTTTGCGCTAAGTAATTGTAAAGTCCTGAGTCAGTTATTTTATTTTATTATATGGAAGCTTCATTTTGGATTCGGCCACAATTACATTGTTTGCGCAACGTAATTTTGTTATGGAGGCTTCATTTTGGATTCGGGCACAATACCATTGATTGCGCTAAGTAATGGTAAAGTCCTGAGACAGGTTTTCTGTTATGGAAGCTCTATTTTGGATTCAGCCGCAATAACAATTTTTGCGCTAAGTAATTGTAAAGTCCTGAGTCAGTTATTTTATTTTATTATATGGAAGCTTTATTTTGGATTCGGCCACAATTACATTGTTTGCGCAACGTAATTTTGTTATGGAGGCTTTTGTTATGGAGGCTTCATTTTGGATTCGGGCACAATACCATTGATTGCGCTAAGTAATGGTAAAGTCCTGAGACAGGTTTTCTGTTATGGAAGCTCTATTTTGGATTCAGCCGCAATAACAATTTTTGCGCTAAGTAATTGTAAAGTCCTGAGTCAGTTATTTTATTTTATTATATGGAAGCTTCATTTTGGATTCGGCCACAATTACATTGTTTGCGCAACGTAATTTTGTTATGGAGGCTTCATTTTGGATTCGGGCACAATACCATTGATTGCGCTAAGTAATGGTAAAGTCCTGAGACAGGTTTTCTGTTATGGAAGCTCTATTTTGGATTCAGCCGCAATAACAATTTTTGCGCTAAGTAATTGTAAAGTCCTGAGTCAGTTATTTTATTTTATTATATGGAAGCTTCATTTTGGATTCGGCCACAATATACATTGTTTGCGCAAGCAGTTATTTTGTTATGGAGGCTCCATTTTGGATTCGGCCACAATAACATTGTTTGCGCTAAGTAATTGTAAAGTCCTGAGTCAGTTATTTTGTTATGGAAGCTCTATTTTGGATTCAGCCGCAATAACATTGTTTGCGCTAAGTAATTGTAAAGTCCTGAGTCAGTTATTTTATTTTATTATATGGGAGCTTCATTTTAGATTCGGCCACAATAACATTGTTTGCGCTAAGTAATAATAAAGTCTTGAGCCAGTTATTTTGCTATGGAAGCTCCATTTTGGAATCGGTCACAATTACATTGTTTGCTCTAAGTAATGGTAAAGTCCTAAAGAATGAGTCAGTTTTTTTGTTATGGAAGCTCTATTTTGGATTCAGCCACAATAACATTGTTTGCGCTAAGTAATTGTAAAGTCCTGAGTCAGTTATTTTATTTTATTATATGGAAGCTTCATTTTGGATTCGGCCACAATTACATTGTTTGCGCAACGTAATTTTGTAAAAGATTTTGTTATGGAGGCTTCATTTTGGATTCGGGCACAATAACATTGTTTGCGCTAAGTAATGGTAAAGTCCTGAGTCAGTTATTTTGTTATGGAAGCTCTATTTTGGATTCGGCCGCAATAACATTGTTTGCGCCAAGTAATAGCAAAGTGCTGAGTCAGTTATTTTGTTTTATGGAAGCTCCTTTTTGGACTCGTCCCCAATAACATTGTTTGCGCTATGTAATTGTAAAGTCCTGAGTCAGTTATTTTGTTATGGAATCCCCATTTTGGATTCGGCCACAAAAACACAACGTAATTTTGTTATGGAGGCTTCATTTTTGATTCGGGCACAATACGATTGATTGCGCTAAGTAATGGTAAAGTCCTGAGTCAGTTATTTTGTTATGGAAGCTCTATTTTGGATTCAGCCGCAATAACAATTTTTGCGCTAAGTAATTGTAAAGTCCTGAGTCAGTTATTTTATTTTATTATATGGAAGCTTCATTTTGGATTCGGCCACAATTACATTGTTTGCGCAACGTAATTTTGTTATGGAGGCTTCATTTTGGATTCGGGCACAATACCATTGATTGCGCTAAGTAATGGTAAAGTCCTGAGACAGGTTTTCTGTTATGGAAGCTCTATTTTGGATTCAGCCGCAATAACAATTTTTGCGCTAAGTAATTGTAAAGTCCTGAGTCAGTTATTTTATTTTATTATATGGAAGCTTCATTTTGGATTCGGCCACAATTACATTGTTTGCGCAACGTAATTTTGTTATGGAGGCTTCATTTTGGATTCGGGCACAATACCATTGATTGCGCTAAGTAATGGTAAAGTCCTGAGACAGGTTTTCTGTTATGGAAGCTCTATTTTGGATTCAGCCGCAATAACAATTTTTGCGCTAAGTAATTGTAAAGTCCTGAGTCAGTTATTTTATTTTATTATATGGAAGCTTCATTTTGGAGTCGGCCACAATTACATTGTTTGCGCAACGTAATTTTGTTATGGAGGCTTTTTAACTCATTTTGGATTCGGGCACAATACCATTGATTGCGCTAAGTAATGGTAAAGTCCTGAGACAGGTTTTCTGTTATGGAAGCTCTATTTTGGATTCAGCCGCAATAACAATTTTTGCGCTAAGTAATTGTAAAGTCCTGAGTCAGTTATTTTATTTTATTATATGGAAGCTTCATTTTGGATTCGGCCACAATTACATTGTTTGCGCTACGTAATTTTGTTAAAGTCCTGAGCAGTTATTTTGTTATGGAAGCTCCATTTTGGATTCGGCCACAATAACATTGTTTGCGCTAAGTAATGGTAAAGTCCTGAGTCAGTTATTTTATTTTATTATATGGAAGCTTCATTTTGGATTCGGCCACAATTACATTGTTTGCGCAACGTAATTTTGTTATGGAGGCTTCATTTTGGATTCGGGCACAATACCATTGATTGCGCTAAGTAATGGTAAAGTCCTGAGTTAGTTATTTTGTTGTGGAAGCTCTATTTTGGATTCAGCCGCAATAACAATTTTTGCGCTAAGTAATTGTAAAGTCCTGAGTCAGTTTATTGTTTTATTTTATTTGTTTGGAAGAATTGTATGGAAGCTCCTTATTTTGGAGTCGGCCACAATAACATTGTTTGCGCTATGTAATTGTAAAGTCCTGAGTCAGTTATTTTGTTATGGAATCTCTATTTTGGACACGTCCCCAATAACATTGTTTGCGCTATGTAATTGTAAAGTCCTGAGTCAGTTGTTTGTTATGGAAGCTCTATTTTGGATTCAGCCGCAATAACAATTTTTGCGCTAAGTAATTGTAAAGTACTGAGTCAGTTATTTTATTTTATTATATGGAAGCTTCATTTTGCACTCGGCCACAATTACATTGTTTGCGCAACGTAATTTTGTTATGGAGCAAATGTATGGAGGCTTCATTTTGGATTCGGGCACAATAACATTGATTGCGCTAAGTAATGGTAAAGTCCTGAGACAGTTTTTCTGTGTTATGGAAGCTCTATTTTGGATTCAGCCACAATAACAATTTTTGCGCTAAGTAATTGTAAAGTCCTGAGTCAGTTATTTTATTTTATTATATGGAAGCTTCATTTTGGAGTCGGCCACAATTACATTGTTTGCGCAACGTAATTTTGTTATGGAGGCTCCTTTTTGGATTCGGGCACAATAGCATTGATTGCGCTAAGTAATTGTAAAGTCCTGAGTCAGTTATTTGTTATGGAAGCTCTATTTTGGATTCAGCCGCAATAACAATTTTTGCGCTAAGTAATTGTAAAGTCCTGAGTCAGTTATTTTATTTTATTATATGGAAGCTTCATTTTGGAGTCGGCCACAATTACATTGTTTGCGCAACGTAATTTTGTTATGGAGGCTTCATTTTGGATTCGGGCACAATACCATTGATTGCGCTAAGTAATGGTAAAGTCCTGAGACAGTTATTCTGTTATGGAAGCTCTATTTTGGATTCAGCCGCAATAACAATTTTTGCGCTAAGTAATTGTAAAGTCCTGAGTCAGTTATTTTATTTTATTATATTTTTTTTCATTTGGAAGCTTCATTTTGGATTCGGCCACAATAACATTGTTTGCGCCAAGTAATAGCAAAGTGCTGAGTCAGCTATTTTGTTATGGAAGCTCCTTTTTGGACTCGTCCCCAATAACATTGTTTGCTTTATTTTGGATTCGGTCACAATTGCATTGTTTGCGCAACGTAATTTTGTTATGGAGGCTTCATTTTTGATTCGGGCACAATACCATTGATTGCGCTAAGTAATGGTAAAGTCCTGAGACAGTTTTTTTGTTATGGAAGCTCTATTTTGGATTCAGCCGCAATAACAATTTTTGCGCTAAGTAATTGTAAAGTCCTGAGTCAGTTATTTTATTTTATTATATGGAAGCTTCATTTTGGATTCGGCCACAATTACATTGTTTGCGCAACGTAATTTTGTTATGGAGGCTTCATTTTGGATTCGGGCACAATACCATTGATTGCGCTAAGTAATGGTAAAGTCCTGAGACAGGTTTTCTGTTATGGAAGCTCTATTTTGGATTCAGCCGCAATAACAATTTTTGCGCTAAGTAATTGTAAAGTCCTGAGTCAGTTATTTTATTTTATTATATGGAAGCTTCATTTTGGATTCGGCCACAATTACATTGTTTGCGCAACGTAATTTTGTTATGGAGGCTTCATTTTGGATTCGGGCACAATACCATTGATTGCGCTAAGTAATGGTAAAGTCCTGAGACAGGTTTTCTGTTATGGAAGCTCTATTTTGGATTCAGCCGCAATAACAATTTTTGCGCTAAGTAATTGTAAAGTCCTGAGTCAGTTATTTTATTTTATTATATGGAAGCTTCATTTTGGAGTCGGCCACAATTACATTGTTTGCGCAACGTAATTTTGTTATGGAGGCTTCATTTTGGATTCGGGCACAATACCATTGATTGCGCTAAGTAATGGTAAAGTCCTGAGTCAGTTATTTTGTTATGGAAGCTCTATTTTGGATTCAGCCGCAATAACAATTTTTGCGCTAAGTAATTGTAAAGTCCTGAGTCAGTTATTTTATTTTATTATATGGAAGCTTCATTTTGGATTCGGCCACAATTACATTGTTTGCGCTATGTAATTGTAAAGTCCTGAGTCAGTTATTTTGTTATGGAATCCCCATTTTGGATTCGGCCACAAAAACATTGTTTGCGCTTAGTAATTGTAAAGTCCTGAGTCAGTTATTTTGTTATGGAAGCTTCATTTTGGATTCGGCCACAATTACATTGTTTGCGCAAGGTAATTTTGTTATGGAAGCTTCATTTTGGATTCGGCCACAATAACATTGTTTGCGCTAAGTAATTGTAAAGTCCTGAGTCAGTTATTTTGTTATGGAAGCTCCATTTTGGATTCGGCCCCAATAACATTGTTTGCGCTAAGTAATTGTAAAGTCCTGAGTCAGTTATTTTGTTATGGAAGCTCTATTTTGGATTCAGCCGCAATAACAATTTTTGCGCTAAGTAATTGTAAAGTCCTGAGTCAGTTATTTTATTTTATTATATGGAAGCTTCATTTTGGAGTCGGCCACAATTACATTGTTTGCGCAAAGTAATTTTGTTATGGAGGCTCCATTTTTTGATTCGGGCACAATAACATTGTTTGCGCTAAGTAATGGTAAAGTCCTGAGACAGTTATTTTGTTATGGAAGCTCTATTTTGGATTCAGCCGCAATAACAATTTTTGCGCTAAGTAATTGTAAAGTCCTGAGTCAGTGTTTTTATTTTATTATATGGAAGCTTTATTTTGGATTCGGCCACAATTACATTGTTTGCGCAACGTAATTTTGTTATGGAGGCTGCATTTTGGATTCGGGCACAATAACATTGATTGCGCTAAGTAATGGTAAAGACCTGAGACAGGTTTTCTGTTATGTAAGCTCTATTTTGGATTTAGCCGCTATAACAATTTTTGCGCTAAGTAATTGTAAAGTCCTGAGTCAGTGTTTTTATTTTATTATATGGAAGCTTTATTTTGGATTCGGCCACAATTACATTGTTTGCGCAACGTAATTTTGTTATGGAGGCTTCATTTTGGATTCGGGCACAATAACATTGATTGCGCTAAGTAATGGTAAAGTCCTGAGTTAGTTATTTTGTTGTGGAAGCTCTATTTTGGATTCAGCCGCAATAACAATTTTTGCGCCAAGTAATTGTAAAGTCCTGAGTCAGTTATTTTATTTTATTATATGGGAGCTTCATTTTAGATTCGGCCACAATAACATTGTTTGCGCTAAGTAATTGTAAATCTGAGCAGTTATTTTGTTATGGAAGCTTCATTTTGGATTCGGGCACAAATAACATTGTTTGCGCTAAGTAATGGTAAAGTCCTGAGTCAGTTATTTTGTTATGGAAGCTCTATTTTGGATTCAGCCACAATAACAATGTTTGCGCTAAGTAATTGTAAAGTCCTGAGTCAGTTATTTTATTTTATTATATGGAAGCTTCATTTTGGATTCGGCCACAATTACATTGTTTGCGCAACGTAATTTTGTTATGGAGGCTTCATTTTGGATTCGGGCACAATACCATTGATTGCGCTAAGTAATGTTAAAGTGCTGAGTCAGTTATTTTGTTATGGAAGCTCCTTTTTGGATTCGGCCCCAATAACATTGTTTGCGCTAAGTAATTGTAAAGTCCTGAGTCAGTTATTTTGTTATGGAATCTCCATTTTGGATTCGGCCACAAAAACATTGTTTGCGCTTAGTAATTGTAAAGTCCTGAGTCAGTTATTTTGTTATGGAAGCTCTATTTTGGATTCGGCCACAATAACATTGTTTGCGCTAAGTAATTGTAAAGTCCTGAGTCAGTTATTTTATTTTATTATATGGAAGCTTCATTTTGGATTCGGCCACAATTACATTGTTTGCGCAACGTAATTTTGTTATGGAGGCTTCATTTTGGATTCGGGCACAATACCATTGATTGCGCTATGTAATTGTAAAGTCCTGAGTCAGTTATTTTGTTATGGAATCTCCATTTTGGATTCGGCCACAAAAACATTGTTTGCGCTTAGTAATTGTAAAGTCCTGAGTCAGTTATTTTGTTATGGAAGCTCTATTTTGGATTCAGCCGCAATAACAATTTTTGCGCTAAGTAATTGTAAAGTCCTGAGTCAGTTATTTTATTTTATTATATGGAAGCTTCATTTTGGAGTCGGCCACAATTACATTGTTTGCGCAACGTAATTTTGTTATGGAGGCTTCATTTTGGATTCGGGCACAATACCATTGATTGCGCTAAGTAATGGTAAAGTCCTGAGACAGGTTTTCTGTTATGGAAGCTCTATTTTGGATTCAGCCGTAATAACAATTTTTGCGCTAAGTAATTGTAAAGTCCTGAGTCAGTTATTTTATTTTATTATATGGAAGCTTCATTTTGGATTCGGCCACAATTACATTGTTTGCGCAACGTAATTTTGTTATGGAGGCTTCATTTTGGATTCGGGCACAATACCATTGATTGCGCTAAGTAATGGTAAAGTCCTGAGTCAGTTATTTTGTTATGGAAGCTCTATTTTGGACACGTCCCCAATAACATTGTTTGCGCTAAGTAATTGTAAAGTCCTGAGTCAGTTATTTTGTTTTATTAATGGAAGCTTCATTTTGGATTCGGCCACAATAACATTGTTTGCGCTAAGTAATTGAAAGTCTGAGCAGTTATTTTGTTATGGAAGCTCCATTTTGGATTCGGCCACAATAACATTGTTTGCGCTAAGTAATGGTAAAGTCCTGAGTCAGTTATTTTGTTATGGAAGCTCTATTTTGGATTCAGCCGCAATAACAATTTTTGCGCTAAGTAATTGTAAAGTCCTGAGTCAGTTATTTTATTTTATTATATGGAAGCTTCATTTTGGATTCGGCCACAATTACATTGTTTGCGCTAACGTAATTTTGTTATGGAGGCTTCATTTTGGATTCGGCCACAATACCATTGTTTGCGCTAAGTAATGGTAAAGTCCTGAGTCAGTTATTTTGTTATGGAAGCTCTATTTTGGATTCGGCCACAATAACATTGTTTGCGCTAAGTAATTGTAAAGTCCTGAGTCAGTTATTTTTGTTATGGAAGCTTCCATTTTGGATTCGGCCACAATAACATTGTTTGCGCTAAGTAATGGTAAAGTCCTGAGTCAGTTATTTTTTTGTTATGGAAGCTCTATTTTGGATTCGGCCGCAATAACATTGTTTGCGCTATGTAATTGTAAAGTCCTGAGTCAGTTATTTTGTTATGGAATCTCCATTTTGGATTCGGCCACAATAACATTGTTTGCGCCAAGTAATGGTAAAGTGCTGAGTCAGTTATTTTGTTATGGAAGCTCCTTTTTGGACTCGTCCCCAATAACATTGTTTGCGCTATATGTTATTTTGTTATATGGAAGCTTCATTTTGGAGTCGGCCACAATTACATTGTTTGCGCAACGTAAATTTTGTTATGGAGGCTTCATTTTGGATTCGGGCACAATAACATTGTTTGCGCTATGTAATTGTAGAGTCCTGAGTCAGTTATTTTGTTATGGAAGCTCTATTTTGGATTCAGCCGCAATAACAATTTTTGCGCTAAGTAATTGTAAAGTCCAGAATCAGTTATTTTGTTATGGAACATTTAAAGTTTGCAATTATTTTGTTATGGAAGCTTCATTTTGGATTCGGCCACAATTACATTGTTTGCGCAACGTAATTTTGTTATGGAGGCTTCATTTTACATTTTGGATTCGGCCACAATAACATTGTTTGCGCTAAGTAATGGTAAAGTCCTGAGTCAGTTATTTTGTTATGGAAGCTCTATTTTGGATTCGGCCACAATAACATTGTTTGCGCTAAGTAATTGTAAAGTCCTGAGTCAGTTTTTTTTATGGAAGCTCCATTTTGGATTCGGCCACAATAACATTGTTTGCGCTAAGTAATGGTAAAGTCCTGAGTCAGTTATTTTGTTATGGAAGCTCCATTTTGGATTCGGCCACAATAACATTGTTTGCGCTAAGTAATTGTAAAGTCCTGAGTCAGTTATTTTGTTTTATTAATGGAAGCTTCATTTTGGATTCGGCCACAATAACATTGTTTGCGCTAAGTAATAAATATTTTGTTATGGAAGCTCTCATTTTGGAATCGGTCACAATAACATTGTTTGCGCTAAGTAATGGTAAAGTCCTGAGTCAGTTATTTTGTTATGGAAGCTCCATTTTGGATTCGGCCCCAATAACATTGTTTGCGCTAAGTAATTGTAAAGTCCTGAGTCAGTATTTTATTATGTTATTTTATGGAAGCTCCATTTTGGATTCGGCCACAATAACATTGTTTGCGCTAAGTAATTTTAATGTCAGTTATTTTGTTATGGAAGCTCCATTTTGGATTCGGGCACAATACATTTGATTGCGCTAAGTAATGGTAAAGTCCTGAGACAGTTATTTTGTTATGGAAGCTCTATTTTGGATTCAGCCACAATAACAATTTTTGCGCTAAGTAATTGTAAAGTCCTGAGTCAGTTATTTTGTTTTATTATATGGAAGCTTCATTTTGGAGTTCGGCCACAATTACATTGTTTGCGCAACGTAATTTTGTTATGGAGGCTTCATTTTGGATTCGGGCACAATACATTTGATTGCGCTAAGTAATGGTAAAGTCCTGAGACAGTTATTTTGTTATAAAAGCTCCCTTTTGGATTCGGCCATGATATCACTGTTTGCGCTCAGTAATGGTGAAGTCCTGAGTCAGTTATTTTATTTTATTATATGGAAGCTTCATTTTGGAGTCGGCCACAATTACATTGTTTGCGCAACGTAATTTTTGTTATGGAAGCTTCATTTTGGATTCGGGCACAATAACATTGTTTGCGCTAAGTAATGGTAAAGTCCTGAGTCAGTTATTTTGTTATGGAAGCTCCATTTTGGATTCGGCCACAATAACATTGTTTGCGCTAAGTAATGGTAAAGTCCTGAGTCAGTTATTTTGTTATGGAAGCTTCATTTTGGATTCGGCCACAATAACATTGTTTGCGCTAAGTAATGGTAAAGTCCTGAGTCAGTTATTTTGTTATGGAAGCTCTCATTTTGGATTCGGCCACAATAACATTGTTTGCGCTATGTAATTGTAAAGTCCTGAGTCAGTTATTTTGTTATGGAAGCTCTATTTTGGATTCAGCCACAATAACATTGTTTGCGCTAAGTAATTGTAAAGTCCTGAGTCAGTTATTTTATTTTATTATATGGAAGCTTCATTTTGGAGTCGGCCACAATTACATTGTTTGCGCAACGTAATTTTGTTATGGAAGGCTTCATTTTGGATTCGGGCACAATAACATTGTTTGCGCTAAGTAATGGTAAAGTCCTGAGTCAGGTTATCTTGTTATGGAAGCTCTATTTTGGATTCAGCCACAATAACAATGTTTGCGCTAAGTAATTGTAAAGTCCTGAGTCAGTTATTTTATTTTATTATATGGAAGCTTCATTTTGGATTCGGCCACAATTACATTGTTTGCGCTAACGTAAATTTTGTTATGGAGGCTTCATTTTGGATTCGGGCACAATACCATTGTTTGCGCTAAGTAATGGTAAAGTCCTGAGTCAGGTATTTCTGTTATGGAAGCTCTATTTTGGATTCGGCCACAATAACAATTGTTTGCGCTAAGTAATTGTAAAGTCCTGAGTCAGTTATTTTGTTTTATATATGGAAGCTCCATTTTGGATTCGGCCACAATTACATTGTTTGCGCAACAAATTGTTTGCGAAGTGTAATTTTGTTATGGAAGCTTCATTTTGGATTCGGCCACAATAACATTGTTTGCGCTAAGTAATGGTAAAGTCCTGAGACAGTTTTTTTGTTATGGAAGCTCTATTTTGGATTCAGCCACAATAACAATTTTTGCGCTAAGTAATTGTAAAGTCCTGAGTCAGTTATTTTGTTTTATTATATGGAAGCTTCATTTTGGAGTCGGCCACAATTACATTGTTTGCGCAACGTAATTTTGTTATGGAGGCTTCATTTTGGATTCGGCCACAATAACATTGTTTGCGCTAAGTAATGGTAAAGTCCTGAGTCAGTTATTTTGTTATGGAAGCTCTATTTTGGATTCAGCCGCAATAACAATTGTTTGCGCTAAGTAATTGTAAAGTCCTGAGTCAGTTATTTTGTTTTATTAATGGAAGCTTCATTTTGGAGTCGGCCACAATTACATTGTTTGCGCTAACGTAATTTTGTTATGGAGAGCTTCATTTTGGATTCGGCCACAATAACATTGTTTGCGCTATTAGTAATGGTAAAGTCCTGAGTCAGTTATTTTGTTATGGAAGCTCCATTTTGGATTCGGCCACAATAACATTGTTTGCGCTAAGTAATGGTAAAGTCCTGCGTCAGTTATTTTGTTATGGAAGCTTCATTTTGGATTCGGCCACAATTACATTGTTTGCGCTAAGTAATTTTGTTATGGAAGCTCCATTTTTGGATTCGGCCACAATACCACATTGTGTTGCGCTAAATAATGGTAAAGTCCTGAGTCAGTTATTTTGTGTATGGAAGCTCCATTTTGGATTCGGCCACAATAACATTGTTTGCGCTAAGTAATGGTAAAGTCCTGAGTCAGTTATTTTGTTTTATTATGGAAGCTCCATTTTGGAGTCGGCCACAATTACATTGTTTGCGCTAAGTAATTTTGTTATGGAAGCTTCATTTATTTTGTTATGGAACTCATTTTGGATTCGGCCACAATAACATTGTTTGCGCTAAGTAATGGTAAAGTCCTGTTTAGGTTATTCTCGTGTATGGAAGCTCTATTTTGGATTCGGCCGTAATAACAATGTTTGCGCTAAGTAATTGTAAAGTCCTGAGTCAGTTATTTTATTTTATTATATGGAAGCTTCATTTTGGAGTCGGCCACAATTACATTGTTTGCGCTAACGTAATTTTGTTATGGAAGCTTCATTTTGGATTCGGCCACAATAACATTGTTTGCGCTAAGTAATGGTAAAGTCCTGAGTCAGTTATTTTGTTATGGAAGCTCCATTTTGGATTCAGCCACAATAACATTGTTTGCGCTAAGTAATGGTAAAGTCCTGAGTCAGTTATTTTGTTTTATTATAGGAAGCTTCATTTTGGAGTCGGCCACAATTACATTGTTTGCGCATAGTAATTTTGTTATGGAAGCTCCTATTTGGATTTGGCCACAATAACATTGTTTGCGCTAAGTAATGGTAAAGTCCTGAGTCAGTTATTATGTAATTCTCCATTTTGGATTAAGCCGCAATAGCATTGTTTGCGCTAAGTAATTGTAAAGTCCTGAGTCAGTTATTTTGTTTATATATGGAAGCTTCATTTTGGATTCGGCCACAATTACATTGTTTGCGCTAAGTAATGTTGTTATGGACTTATTTTGTTATGGAAGCTCCATTTTGGATTCGGCCACAATAACATTGTTTGCGCTAAGTAATGGTAAAGTCCTGAGTCAGTTATTTTGTTATGGAAGCTCCATTTTGGATTCGGCCACAATAATCATTGTTTGCGCTAAGTAATTGTAAAGTCCTGCGTCAGTTATTTTGTTATTATATGGAAGCTTCATTTTGGAGTCGGCCACAATTACATTGTTTGCGCTAGGTAATTTTGTTATGGAAGCTATCTTGTTTTTGGATTCGGCCACAATAACATTGTTTGCGCTAAGTAATTGTAAAGTCCTGAGTCAGTTATTTTGTGTATGGAAGCTCCATTTTGGATTCGGCCACAATAACATTGTTTGCGCTAAGTAATGGTAAAGTCCTGCGTCAGTTATTTTGTTTTATTATATGGAAGCTTCATTTTGGAGTCGGCCACAATTACATTGTTTGCGCTAACGTAATTTTGTTATGGAGGCTTCATTTTGGATTCGGCCACAATAACATTGTTTGCGCTAAGTAATGGTAAAGTCCTGAGTTAGTTATTTGTGTTATGGAAGCTCCATTTTGGATTCAGCCACAATAACATTGTTTGCGCTAAGTAAAAGTCCTGGTCAGTTATTTTGTTTATATATGGAAGCTTCATTTTGGATTCGGCCACAATAACATTGTTTGCGCTAAGTAATGGTAAAGTCCTGAGTTATTTTGTTATGGAAGCTCCATTTTGGATTTGGCCACAATAACATTGTTTGCGCTAAGTAATGGTAAAGTCCTGCGTCAGTTATTTTATTTTGTTATGGAAGCTCCATTTTGGAGTCGGCCACAATTACATTGTTTGCGCTAAGTAATTTTGTTATGGAAGCTCATTATTTTGGGATTCGGGATTCGGCCACAATAACATTGTTTGCGCTAAGTAATGGTAAAGTGCTGAGTCAGTTATTTTGTTATGGAAGCTCCTTTTTGGATTCGTCCCCAATAACATTGTTTGCGCTATGTAATTGTAAAGTCCTGAGTCAGTTATTTTGTTATGGAAGCTCCATTTTGGATT
Organism: Drosophila sucinea; assembly: GCA_018150745.1. Lineage (NCBI taxonomy): Eukaryota > Metazoa > Arthropoda > Insecta > Diptera > Drosophilidae > Drosophila > Drosophila sucinea. The sequence continues at coordinate 129,028 of JAECWP010000146.1, read as the reverse complement.
CGGCCACAATAACATTGTTTGCGCTAAGTAATTGTAAAGTCCTGAGTCAGTTATTTTGTTATGGAAGCTCCATTTTGGATTCGGCCACAATAACATTGTTTGCGCTAAGTAATTGTAAAGTCCTGAGTTATTATGTGATAGGAAGCTCCATTTTGGATTCGGCCACAATAACATTGTTTGCGCTAAGTAATGGTAAAGTGCTGAGTCAGTTATTTTGTTATGGAAGCTCCATTTTGGATTCGGCCACAATAACATTGTTTGCGCTAAGTAATAGTAAAGCCCTGCGTCAGTTATTTTGTTATCGAAGCTCCATTTCGTAGTCGGGCACAATTACATTGTTCGCGCTAGGTAATTTTGTTACGGAAGCTCCATTTTGGATTCGGCCACAAAACACTGTTTGCGTTAGGTAATTGTAAAGTCCTGACTCAGTTATTTTGGAAGCTCCATTTTGGATTCCGCCACAATTACATTGTTTGCGCTAGGTAATTTTGTTATGGAAGCTCCATTTTGGATTCGGCCACAATAACATTGTTTGCGCTAAGTAATGGTAAAGTCCTGACTCAGTTATTTTGTTATGGAAGCTCCATTTTGGATTCGGCCACAATAACATTGTTTGCGCTATGTAATTGTAAAGTCCTGAGTCAGTTATTTTGTTATGGAAGCTCCATTTTGGATTCGGCCACAATAACATTGTTTGCGCTAAGTAATGGTAAGTCCTGGTTATTTTGTTATGGAAGCTCTCATTTTGGATTCGGCCACAATAACATTGTTTGCGCTAAGTAATGGTAAAGTCCTGCAGTTATTTTGTTATGGAAGCTTCATTTTGGATTCGGCCACAATAACATTGTTTGCGCTAAGTAATGGTAAAGTCCTGAGTCAGTTTTTTGTGTATGGAAGCTCCATTTTGGATTCGGCCACGATATAACATTGTTTGCGCTAAGTAATGGTAAAGTCCTGAGTCAGTTATTTTGTTATGGAAGCTCCATTTTGGATTCGGCCACAATTACATTGTTTGCGCTAAGTAATTTTGTTATGGAAGCTCATATTTTGGATTCGGCCACAATAACATTGTTTGCGCTAAGTAATTGTAAAGTCCTGAGTCAGTTATTTTGTGTATGGAAGCTCCATTTTGGATTCGGCCATAATAACATTGTTTGCGCTAAGTAATGGTAAAGTCCTGCGTCAGTTATTTTGTTATGGAAGCTTCATTTTGGAGTCGGCCACAATTACATTGTTTGCGCAAAGTAATTTTGTTATGGAAGCTCATTATTTTGGATTCGGCCACAATAACATTGTTTGCGCTAAGTAATGGTAAAGTCCTGCGTCAGGTTATTCTGTTATGGAAGCTCTATTTTGGATTCGGCCATAATAACATTGTTTGCGCTAAGTAATTGTAAAGTCCTGAGTCAGTTATTTTGTTTAAATGGAAGCTTCATTTTGGAGTCGGCCACAATTACATTGTTTGCGCTAACGTAATTTTGTTATGGAAGCTCCATTTTGGATTCGGCCATAATAACATTGTTTGCGCTAAGTAATGGTAAAGTCCTGAGTCAGTTATTTTGTTATGGAAGCTCTATTTGGGTGAAGCTCCATTTTGCGCTAAATTTTGTTATGGAAGCCGCATTAACATTGTTTGCGCTAAGTAATTGTGTTTGCGTAAGTCCTGAGTCAGTTATTTTGTGTATGGAAGCTCCATTTTGGATTCGGCCACAATAACATTGTTTGCGCTAAGTAATGGTAAAGTCCTGGTCAGTTATTTTGTTATGGAAGCTCCATTTTGGATTCGGCCACAATAACATTGTTTGCGCTAAAGTAAGATATCCATTTTGTTATGGAAGCTCCATTTTGGATTCGGCCACAATAACATTGTTTGCGCTAAGTAATGGTAAAGTCCTGCGTCAGTTATTTTGTTATGGAAGCTCCATTTTGGATTCGGCCACAATAACATTGTTTGCGCTAAGTAATTGTAAAGTCCTGAGTCAGTTATTTTTTTTATGGAAGCTCCATTTTGGAGTCGGCCACAATTACATTGTTTGCGCTAAGTAATTGTAAAGCCTGTCGTATTTTGTTATGGAAGCTCCATTTTGGATTCGGCCACAATAACATTGTTTGCGCTAAGTAATGGTAAAGTCCTGTTATTTTGTGTATGGAAGCTCCATTTTGGATTCGGCCACAATAACATTGTTTGCGCTAAGTAATGGTAAAGTCCTGAGTCAGTTATTTTGTTATGGAAGCTCCATTTTGGAGTCGGCCACAATAACATTGTTTGCGCTAAGTAATGGAAAAGTCCTGTTGATGGTTATTTTGTGTATGGAAGCTCTATTTTGGATTCGGCCATGATAACACTGTTTGCGCTAAGTAATGGTAAAGTCCTGCGTCAGTTATTTTGTTATGGAAGCTTCATTTTGGAGTCGGCCACAATTACATTGTTTGCGCTAAGTAATTTTGTTATGGAAGCTTCATTTTGGATTCGGCCACAATAACATTGTTTGCGCTAAGTAATGGTAAAGTCCTGAGTCAGTTATTTTGTTATGGAAGCTCCATTTTGGATTCGGCCACAATAACAATTGTTTGCGCTAAGTAATGGTAAAGTCCTGCGTCAGTTATTTTATGTTATGGAAGCTCCATTTTGGAGTCTGTTTGCGCTAAGTAATTTTGTTATGGAAGCTCCATTTTGGATTCGGCCACAATAACATTGTTTGCGCTATCTAATGGTAAAGTCCTGCAGGTTATTTTGTGTATGGAAGCTCTATTTTGGATTCGGCCATGATAACACTGTTTGCGTTAGGTAATTGTAAAGTCCTGAATCAGCAATTTTGACATGGAAGCTCCATTTTGGAGTCGGCCACAATTACATTGTTTGCGCTAAGTAATTGTGTTAGGGAAACTCCATTTTAGATTCGGCCACAATATCATTGTTTGCGCTAAGTAAGTCTTGAGCCAGTTATTTTGCTATGGAAGCTCCATTTTGGAATCGGTCACAATTACATGTTTGCTCTAAGTAATTTTGTTATGGAAGCTCATTAATATCTAATTGGAATAGTCCTGCTTGGTTATCTCTGTTATGGAAGCTCCATTTTGGATTCGGCCCCATATATCATTGTTTGCGCTATGTAATGGTAAAGTCCTGAGTCAGTTATTTTGTTATGGAAGCTCCATTTTGGATTCGGCCACAATTACATTGTTTGCGCTAAGTAATGGTAAAGTCCTGGTCAGTTATTTTGTTATGGAAGCTCCATTTTGGATTCGGCCACAATAACATTGTTTGCGCTAAGTAATTTTGTTATGGAAGCTTCTTTTGAACAGTATAACATTATGGATCTCGATTTTGGATTCGGCCACGATATCACATTGTTTGCGCTAAGTAATTGGTAAAGTCCTGCGTCAGTTATTTTGTTAATGGAAGCTCCATTTTGGAGTCGGCCACAATTACATTGTTTGCGCAAAGTAATTTTGTTATGGAAGCTCCATTTTGGATTCGGGCACAATAACATTGTTTGCGCTAAGTAATGGTAAAGTCCTGTCAGTTATTCTGTGTATGGAAGCTCTATTTTGGATTCGGCCGCAATAACATTGTTTGCGCTAAGTAATTGTAAAGTCCTGAGTCAGTTATTTTGTTTTATGGAAGCTTCCATTTTGGAGTCTGCCACAATTACATTGTTTGCGCTAGGTAATTTTGTTATGGAAGCTTCGTTTTTGAGTCGGTCGCAATAACATTGTTTGCGCTAAGTAATTGTAAAGTCCTAAGTCAGTTATTTTGTTATGGAAGCTCCATTTTGGATTCGGCCATAACAATTTTTGCGCTAAGTAATGGTAAAGTCCTGCGTCAGTTATTTTGTTAATGGAAGCTCCATTTTGGATTCGGCCACAATAACATTGTTTGCGCATAATTTGTAATTTTTGATGAATACTGAAGTCTCCATTATTTTGTGTATGGAAGCTCCATTTTGGATTTGGCCACAATAACATTGTTTGCGCTAAGTAATGGTAAAGTCCTGTGTCAGTTATTTTGTTATGGAAGCTTCATTTTGGAGTCGGCCACAATTACATTGTTTGCGCTAAGTAATTTTTTTGTTATGGAAGCTCCATTTTGGATTCGGCCACAATAACATTGTTTGCGCTAAGTAATGGTAAAGTCCTGAGTCAGTTATTCTGTTATGGAAGCTCTCATTTTGGATTCGGCCACAATAACATTGTTTGCGCTAAGTAATGGTAAAGTCCTTTTTTAGTTATATTGTTATGGAAGCTCCATTTTGGATTCGGCCCACAATTAACATTGTTTGCGCTAAGTAATTTTGTTATGGAAGCTCATTTTGGATTCGGCCACAATAACATTGTTTGCGCTAATAATGGTAAAGTCCTGGTCAGTTATTTTGTTATGGAAGCTCTATTTTGGATTCGGCCACAATAACATTGTTTGCGCTAAGTAATTGTAAAGTCCTGAGTCAGTTATTTTGTTAATGGAAGCTCCATTTTGGATTCGGCCACAATAACATTGTTTGCGCTAAGTAATTTTGTTATGGAAGCTACATTTTGTGATCTCGGCCACAATAACATTGTTTGCGCTAAGTAATGGTAAAGTCCTGAGTCAGTTTTTTTGTTATGGAAGCTCCATTTTGGATTCGGCCACAATAACATTGTTTGCGCTAAGTAATTGTAAAGTCGGTCAGTTATTTTGTTATATAAAAGCTCCATTTTGGATTCGGCCACAATAACATTGTTTGCGCTAAGTAATTTTGTTATGGAAGCTCCATTTTAATAACATTGGATTGGGATTTTGGATTCGGCCACAATAACATTGTTTGCGCTAAGTAATGGTAAAGTCCTGAGTCAGTTATTTTGTTATGGAAGCTCTATTTTGGATTCGGCCACAATAACATTGTTTGCGCTAAGTTATTGTAAAGTCCTGAGTCAGTTTTTTTGTGTATGGAAGCTCCATTTTGGATTCGGCCACAATAACATTGTTTGCGCTAAGTAATTGTAAAGTCCTGAGTCAGTTATTTTGTTATGGAAGCTCCATTTTGGATTCGGCCACAATAACATTGTTTGCGCTAAGTAATTTTGTTATGGAGAGTTATTTTGTAGGAATTCGGCCACAATAACATTGTTTGCGCTAAGTAATGGTAAAGTCCTGAGTCAGTTTTTTTGTTATGGAAGCTCCATTTTGGATTCGGCCACAATAACATTGTTTGCGCTAAGTAATTGTAAAGTCCTGGTCAGTTATTTTGTTTTTATATGGAAGCTCCATTTTGGAGTCGGCCACAATAACATTGTTTGCGCAAAGTAATTTTGTTATGGAAGCTCCATTAAAAAATTGGATTATTTGGATTCGGCCACAATAACATTGTTTGCGCTAAGTAATGGTAAAGTCCTGGTCAGTTATTCTGTTATGGAAGCTCTATTTTGGATTCGGCCACAATAACATTGTTTGCGCTAAGTAATAGTAAAGTCCTGAGTCAGTTATTTTGTTATGGAAGCTCCATTTTGGAGTCGGCCACAATTACATTGTTTGCGCTAAGTAATTTTGTTATGGAAGCTATATTTTGGATTCAGCCGCAATAACATTGTTTGCGCTAAGTAATAATAAAGTCTTGAGCCAGTTATTTTGCTATGGAAGCTCCATTTTGGAAGTAAGGTGAAGTGCCAGTTTTAATTGTTATAGAAGCTCATGCCGCAATAACATTGTTTGCGCTAAGTAATTGTACAGTCCTGAGTCAGTTTTTTTGTTATGGAAGCTCCATTTTGGATTCGGCCACAATAACATTGTTTGCGCTAAGTAATGGTAAAGTGTCAGTTATTCTGTTATGGAAGCTCCATTTTGGATTCAGCCACAATAACATTGTTTGCGCATAAGTAATTTTGATATGGAAGCTCCATTTTGGATAATAACATTGATGGGATTTTGGATTCGGCCACAATAACATTGTTTGCGCTAAGTAATGGTAATTGTCAGTGATTTTGTTATGGAAGCTTCATTTTGGATTCGGCCACAATAACATTGTTTGCGCTAAGTAATTGTAAAGTCCTGAGTCAGTTTTTTTGTTATGGAAGCTCCATTTTGGATTCGGCCACAATAACATTGTTTGCGCTAAGTAATTGTAAAGTCCTGAGTCAGTTATTTTGTTATGGAAGCTCCATTTTGGATTCGGCCACAATAACATTGTTTGCGCTAAGTAATGGTGAAGTGCGGTCAGTTATTTTGTTATAGAAGTGGAAGCATTAACATTGTTTGCGCTAAGTAATTGTACAGTCCTGCGTCAGTTATTTTGTTATGGAAGCTCCATTTTGGATTCGGCCACAATAACATTGTTTGCGCTAAGTAATGGTAAAGTCCTGGTCAGTGATTTCTGTTATATGGAAGCTCTATTTTGGATTCGGCCGCATTAACATTGTTTGCGCTAAGTAATTGTAAAGTCCTGAGTCAGTTATTTTGTTATGGAAGCTTTATTTTGGATTCGGCCACAATTACATTGTTTGCGCAAAGTAATTTTGTTATGGAAGCTCCATTAAAAAAACCGGATTTAGGATTCGGTCACAATAACATTGTTTGCGCTATGTAATGGTAAAGTCCTGAGTCAGTTATTCTGTTATGGAAGCTCCATTTTGGATTCGGCCACAATAACATTGTTTGCGCTAAGTAATTGTAAAGTCCTGGTCAGTTATTTTATTTTGATTAATGGAAGCTCCATTTTGGATTCGGCCACAATTACATTGTTTGCGCATAGTAATTTTGTTATGGAAGCTCCATTAAAAATTGATTGTTAGGATTCGGCCACAATAACATTGTTTGCGCTAAGTAATGGTAAAGTCCTGGTCAGTTATTCTGTTATGGAAGCTCTATTTTGGATTCGGCCGCATTAACATTGTTTGCGCTAAGTAATTGTAAAGTCCTGAGTCAGTTATTTTGTTATGGAAGCTCCATTTTGGAGTCGGCCACAATTACATTGTTTGCGCTAAGTAATTTTTTTATGGAAGCTCCATTTTGGAGTCGGCCACAATTACATTGTTTGCGCAAAGTAATTGTAAAGTCCTGACAGTTATTTTTTATGGACTCCATTTTGGCCGCAATAACATTGTATTGCGCATCAGTAATTTTGTTATGGAAGCTCCATTATAATAAATTGGATTCGGCCACAATTACGATTGTTTGCGCAACTAACATTGTTTGCGCTATGTAATGGTAAAGTGCTGAGTATGTTATTTTGTTATGGAAGATCTCATTTTGGATTCGGCCACAATAACATTGTTTGCGCTAAGTAATAGTAAAGTCCGTCAGTTATTTTGTTATGGAAGCTCCATTTTGGATTCAGTCACAATAACATTGTTTGCGCATAGTAATTTTGTTATGGAAGCTAAATCATAATAACATTGGATTGGATTTTGGCCATTCGGATACAACCACATTGTTTGCGCTAAGTAATGGTAAAGTCCTGGTCAGTTATTCTTTGTTATGGAAGCTCCATTTTGGATTCAGTCACAATAACATTGTTTGCGCATAGTAATTTTGTTATGGAAGCTCCATTTTAAATAACATTGGATTCTTAGGACTTTTGGATTCGGCCACAATAACATTGTTTGCGCTAAGTAATGGTAAAGTCCTGTCAGTTATTCTGTTATGGAAGCTCTATTTTGGATTCGGCCGCAATAACATTGTTTGCGCTAAGTAATTGTAAAGTCCTGAGTCAGTTTTTTATTTTGTTATGGAAGCTCCATCTTTTGGAGTCGGCCACAATTACATTGTTTGCGCTAAGTAATTTTTTTATGGAAGCTCCATTTTGGATTCGGCCGCATTAACATTGTTTGCGCTAAGTAATTGTAAAGTCCTGAGTCAGTTATTTTGTTATGGAAGCTCTAAGTAATGGTGAAGTGCCAGTTATATTGTTATAGAAGCTCTATTTTGGATTCAGCCACAATAACATTGTTTGCGCAAAGTAATTTTGATATGGAAGCTCCATTATAATAACATTGGACTCGATTTTGGATTCGGCCACAATAACATTGTTTGCGCTAAGTAATGGTAAAGTGTCAGTGATTCGTTATTATGGAAGCTATATTTTGGATTCGGCCACAATAACATTGTTTGCGCTAAGTAATTGTAAAGTCCTGAGTCAGTTATTTTGTTATGGAAGCTCCATTTTGTAGTCGGCCACAATAACATTGTTTGCGCTAAGTAATTGTAAAGTCCTGAGTCAGTTATTCTGTTATGGAATCTCCATTTTGGATTCGGCCACAATAACATTGTTTGCGCTAAGTAATGGTAAGGGCCAGTTATATTGTTATGAAAGCTCTATTTTGGATTCGGCCGCAATAACATTGTTTGCGCATAGTAATTTTGATATGGAAGCTCCATTATAATAACATTGGACTCGATTTTGGATTCGGCCACAATAACATTGTTTGCGCTAAGTAATGGTAAAGTCCTGTGTCAGTTTTCGTTATATAAGCTCTATTTTGGATTCGGCCGCAATAACATTGTTTGCGCTAAGTAATTGTAAAGTCCTGAGTCAGTTATTCTGTTTTATTATATGGAAGCTCCATTTTGGAGTCGGCCACAATTACATTGTTTGCGCTAAGTAATGTTGAAGTGGCAGCTATATTGTTATGAACTCGGGCCCATATAACATTGTTTGCGCTAAGTAATTGTACAAGTCCTGAGTCAGTTTTTTTGTTATGGAAGCTCCATTTTGGATTCGGCCACAATAACATTGTTTGCGCTAAGTAATTGTAAAGTCCTGGTCAGTTATTTTGTTATATGGAAGCTCCATTTTGGATTCAGCCACAATAACATTGTTTGCGCATAGTAATTTTGTTATGGAAGCTCCATTATAATAACATTGATTGGATTTTGGATTCGGCCACAATAACATTGTTTGCGCTAAGTAATGGTAAAGTCCTGGTCAGTTATTCTGTTATAGAAGCTCTATTTTGGATTCGGCCGCATTAACATTGTTTGCGCTAAGTTAATTCTAAAGTCCTGAGTCAGTTATTTTGTTATGGAAGCTCCATTTTGTAGTCGGCCACAATTACATTGTTTGCGCTAAGTAATTGTAAAGTCCTGAGTCAGTTATTCTGTTATGGAAGCTCCATTTTGGATTCGGTCACAATAACATTGTTTGCGCTAAGTAATGGTGAAGTGCCAGTTATATTGTTATAGAAGCTCGGCCGCATTAACATTGTTTGCGCTAAGTAATTGTACAGTCCTGAGTCAGTTTTTTTATTATGGAAGCTCCATTTTGGAGTCGGCCACAATAACATTGTTTGCGCTAAGTAATGGTAAAGTCCTGGACAGTTATTCTGTTATATGGAAGCTCTATTTTGGATTCGGCCGCAATAACATTGTTTGCGCTAAGTAATTGTAAAGTCCTGAGTCAGTTATTTTGTTATGGAAGCTCTATTTTGGATTCGGCCACAATAACATTGTTTGCGCATAGTAATTTTGTTATGGAAGCTCCATTATAATAACATTGGATTCGGATTTAGGATTCAGCCGCAATAACATTTTTTGTGCTAAGTAATTGTAAAGTCCTGAATCAGTTATTTTGTTATTGAAGCTCCCTTTTGGAGTCGGCCATGATATCACTGTTTGCGCTAAGTAATAGTAAAGCCCTGCGTCAGTTATTTTGTTATCGAAGCTCCATTTCGTAGTCGGGCACAATTACATTGTTTGCGCTAGGTAATTTTGTTATGGAAGTTCCATTATAAAACATTGGATTAGGATTCGGGCACAATAACATTGTTTGCGCTATGTAATTGTAAAGTCCTGAGTCAGTTATTTTGTTATGGAAGCTCCATTTTGGATTCGGCCACAATAACATTGTTTGCGCTAAGTAATTGTAAAGTGGTCAGTTATTTTATGTTATAGGAAGCTCCTTTTTGGATTCGGCCGCACAATTACATTGTTTGCGCATACGTAATTTTGTTATGGAAGCTCCATTATAATAACATTGGATTCGGATTTTGGATTCGGTCCCAATAACATTGTTTGCGCTATGTAATTGTAAAGTCCTGAGTCAGTTATTCTGTTATGGAAGATCCATTTTGGATTCGGCCACAACCACATTGTTTGCGCTAAGTAATAGTAAAGCCCTGCGTCAGTTATTTTGTTATCGAAGCTCCATTTTGGATTCAGCCACAATAACATTGTTTGCGCTTAGTAATTTTGTTATGGAAGCTAAATTATAATAACATTGGATCGGATTTTGGATTCGGTCACAATAACATTGTTTGCGCTAAGTAATGGTAAAGTCCTGAGTCAGTGATTCTGTTATGGAAGCTCTATTTTGGATTCGGCCGCATTAACATTGTTTGCGCTAAGTAATTGTACAGTCCTGAGTCAGTTATTTTTTTTATTGGAAGCTCCATTTTGGAGTCGGCCACAATAACATTGTTTGCGCTAAGTAATTGTAAAGTCCTGAGTCAGTTATTCTGTTATGGAATCTCCATTTTGGATTCGGCCACAATAACATTGTTTGCGCTAAGTAATGGTAAAGTGCGTAGTTATTCTGTTATGGAAGCTCTATTTTGGATTCGGCCACAATAACATTGTTTGCGCATAGTAATTTTGATATGGAAGCTCCATTATAATAACATTGGACTCGATTTTGGATTCGGCCACAATAACATTGTTTGCGCTAAGTAATGGTAAAGTGTCTGTGAGTTATTTGTTATGGAAGCTCTATTTTGGATTCGGCCACAATAACATTGTTTGCGCTAAGTAATTGTAAAGTCCTGAGTCAGTTATTTTGTTATGGAACAAGAAGAAGTGCCAGTTATATTGTTATGGAAGCTCCATTTTGGATTCAGCCGCAATAACATTGTTTGCGCATAGTAATTTTGATATGGAAGCTCCATTATAATAATTGGACTCGATTTTGGATTCGGCCACAATAACATTGTTTGCGCTAAGTAATGGTAAAGTGTCAGTTATTCTGTTATAGAAGCTCTATTTTGGATTCGGCCGCAATTAACATTGTTTGCGCTAAGTAATTGTACAGTCCTGAGTCAGTTTTTTTGTTATGGAAGCTCCATTTTGGATTCGGACACAATAACATTGTTTGCGCTAAGTAATGGTGAAGTGCCAGTTATATTGTTATAGAAGCTCGGCCGCATTAACATTGTTTGCGCTAAGTAATTGTACAGTCCTGAGTCAGTTTTTTTGTTATGGAAGCTCCATTTTGGATTCGGACACAATAACATTGTTTGCGCTTAGTAATTTTGTTATGGAAGCTCCATTATAATAACATTGGATTGGGATTTTGGATTCGGCCACAATAACATTGTTTGCGCTAAGTAATGGTAAAGTGTCAGTTATTCTGTTATAGAAGCTCTATGTTATTCTGTTATGAAAGATCCATTTTGGATTCGGACACAACCACATTGTTTGCGCAAAGTAATAGTAAAGTGTCAGTTATTCTGTTATAGAAGCTCCATTTTGGATTCAGTCGCAATAACATTGTTTGCGCATAGTAATTTTGTTATGGAAGCTAAATTATAATAACATTGGATTCGGATTTTGGATTCGGTCACAATAACATTGTTTGCGCTAAGTAATGGTATAGTGTCAGTGATTCTGTTATAGAAGCTCTATTTTGGATTCGGCCGCATTAACATTGTTTGCGCTAAGTAATTGTACAGTCCTGAGTCAGTTTTTTTGTTATGGAAGCTCCATTTTGTAGTCGGCCACAATAACATTTTTTGCGCTAAGTAATTGTAAAGTCCTGAGTCAGTTATTCTGTTATGGAATCTCCATTTGGATTCGGCCACAGCAACATTGTTTGCGCTAAGCAATGGTAAAGTGTCAGTGATTCTGTTATAGAATCTCTATTTTGGATTCGGCCGCATTAACATTGTTTGCGCTAAGTAATTGTACAGTACTGAGTCAGTTATTTTGTTATGGAATCTCTAAGTAATGGTGAAGTGCCAGTTATATTGTTATAGAAGCTCTATTTTGGATTCAGCCGCAATAACATTGTTTGCGCATAGTAATTTTGATATGGAAGCTCCATTATAATAACATTGGACTCGGATTTTGGATTCGGCCACAATAACATTGTTTGCGCTAAGTAATGGTAAAGTCGGTCAGTGATTCTGTTATAGAAGCTCTATTTTGGATTCGGCCGCATTAACATTGTTTGCGCTAAGTAATTGTACAGTACTGAGTCAGTTATTTTGTTATGGAATCTCTAAGTAATGGTGAAGTGCCAGTTATATTGTTATAGAAGCTCTATTTTGGATTCAGCCGCAATAACATTGTTTGCGCATAGTAATTTTGATATGGAAGCTCCATTATAATAACATTGGACTCGGATTTTGGATTCGGCCACAATAACATTGTTTGCGCTAAGTAATGGTAAAGTGTCAGTGATTCTGTTATAGAAGCTATATTTTGGATTCAGCCGCATTAACATTGTTTGCGCTAAGTAATTGTACAGTCCTGAGTCATTTTTTTTGTTATGGAAGCTCCATTTTGGATTCGGACACAATAACATTGTTTGCGCTTAGTAATTGTAAAGTGTCAGTTATTCTGTTATATAAGCTCCATTTTGGATTCAGCCGCAATGACATTGTTTGCGCATAGTAATTTTGTTATGGAAGCTCCATTATAATAACATTGGATTGGGATTTTGGATTCGGCCACAATAACATTGTTTGCGCTAAGTAATGATAAAGTGTCAGTTATTCTGTTATAGAAGCTCTATTTTGGATTCGGCCACATTAACATTGTTTGCGCTAAGTTATTCTACAGTCCTGAGTCAGTTTTTTTTGTTATGGAAGCTCCATTTTGTAGTCGGCCATAATTACATTGTTTGCGCTAAGTAATTGTAAAGTCCTGAGTCAGTTATTCTGTTATGGAAGCTCTATTTTGGATTCGGACACAATAACATTGTTTGCGCTAAGTAATGGCGAAGTGCCAGTTATATTGTTATAGAAGCTCGGCCGCATTAACATTGTTTGCGCTAAGTAATTGTACAGTCCTGAGTCAGTTTTTTTATTATGGAAGCTCTATTTTGTAGTCGGCCACAATAACATTGTTTGCGCTAAGTAATGGTAAAGTGTCAGTGATTCTGTTATATAAGCTCTATTTTGGATTCGGCCGCATTAACATTGTTTGCGCTAAGTAATTGTACAGTCCTGAGTCAGTTTTTTTGTTATGGAATCTCTATTTGGATTCGGCCACAACAACATTGTTTGCGCATAGTAATTTTGTTATGGAAGCTCCATTATAATAACATTGGATTCGGATTTAGGATTCGGTCATAATAACATTGTTTGCGTTATGTAATGGTAAAGTGCTGAGTCAGTTATTCTGTTATGAAAGATCCATTTTGGATTCGGACACAACCACATTGTTTGCGCAAAGTAATAGTAAAGTGTCAGTTATTATGTTATAGAAGCTCCATTTTGGATTCAGCCGCAATAACATTGTTTGCGCATAGTAATTTTGTTATGGAAGCTCCATTAAATAACACTGGATTCCGATTTAGGATTCGTTCACAATAACATTGTTTGCGCTAAGTAATGGTAAAGTGTCAGTTATTCTGTTATAGAAGCTCTATGTTATTCTGTTATGAAAGATCCATTTTGGATTCGGACACAACCACATTGTTTGCGCAAAGTAATAGTAAAGTGTCAGTTATTCTGTTATAGAAGCTCCATTTTGGATTCAGTCGCAATAACATTGTTTGCGCATAGTAATTTTGTTATGGAAGCTAAATTATAATAACATTGGATTCGGATTTTGGATTCGGCCACAATAACATTGTTTGCGCTAAGTAATGGTTAAGTGTCAGTTATTCTGTTATAGAAGCTCTATTTTGGATTCGGCCGCATTAACATTGTTTGCGCTAAGTTATTGTACAGTCCTGAGTCAGTTTTTTTGTTATGGAAGCTCCATTTTGTAGTCGGCCACAATTACATTGTTTGCGCTAAGTAATTTTTTTATGGAAGCTCCATTTTGTAGTCGGCCACAATTACATTGTTTGCGCTAAGTAATTTTGTTATGGACGCTCCTTTTGGATTCAGCCACCAATAACATTGTTTGCGCATAGTAATTTTGTTATGGAAGCTCCATTATAATAACATTGGATTCGGATTTAGGATTCGGTCACAATAACATTGTTTGCGCTATGTAATGGTAAAGTGCTGAGTATGTTATTCTGTTATAGAAGCTCTATTTTGGATTCCGCCGCAATAACATTGTTTGCGCATAGTAATTTTGATATGGAAGCTCCATTATAATAACATTGGACTCGGATTTTGGATTCGGCCACAATAACATTGTTTGCGCTAAGTAATGGTAAAGTGTCAGTGATTCTGTTATAGAAGCTCTATTTTGGATTCGGCCGCATTAACATTGTTTGCGCTAAGTAATTGTACAGTACTGAGTCAGTTATTTTGTTATGGAATCTCTAAGTAATGGTGAAGTGCCAGTTATATTGTTATAGAAGCTCTATTTTGGATTCAGCCGCAATAACATTGTTTGCGCATAGTAATTTTGATATGGAAGCTCCATTATAATAACATTGGACTCGGATTTTGGATTCGGCCACAATAACATTGTTTGCGCTAAGTAATGGTAAAGTGTCAGTGATTCTGTTATAGAAGCTATATTTTGGATTCGGCCGCATTAACATTGTTTGCGCTAAGTAATTGTACAGTCCTGAGTCAGTTTTTTTGTTATGGAAGCTCCATTTTGGATTCGGACACAATAACATTGTTTGCGCTTAGTAATTGTAAAGTGTCAGTTATTCTGTTATATAAGCTCCATTTTGGATTCAGCCGCAATAACATTGTTTGCGCATAGTAATTTTGTTATGGAAGCTCCATTATAATAACATTGGATTGGGATTTTGGATTCGGCCACAATAACATTGTTTGCGCTAAGTAATGGTAAAGTGTCAGTTATTCTGTTATAGAAGCTCTATTTTGGATTCGGCCGCATTAACATTGTTTGCGCTAAGTTATTCTACAGTCCTGAGTCAGTTTTTTTGTTATGGAAGCTCCATTTTGTAGTCGGCCACAATTACATTGTTTGCGCTAAGTAATTGTAAAGTCCTGAGTCAGTTATTCTGTTATGGAAGCTCCATTTTGGATTCGGACACAATAACATTGTTTGCGCTAAGTAATGGTAAAATGTTAGTGATTCTGTTATATAAGCTCTATTTTGGATTCGGCCGCATTAACATTGTTTGCGCTAAGTAATTGTACAGTACTGAGTCAGTTATTTTGTTATGGCATCTCTATTTGGATTCGGCCACAACAACATTGTTTGCGCATAGTAATTTTGTTATGGAAGCTCCATTATAATAACATTGGATTCGGATTTAGGATTCGGTCACAATAACATTGTTTGCGTTATGTAATGGTAAAGTGCTGAGTCAGTTATTCTGTTATGAAAGATCCATTTTGGATTCGGACACAACCACATTGTTTGCGCAAAGTAATAGTAAAGTGTCAGTTATTATGTTATAGAAGCTCCATTTTGGAATCAGCCGCAATAACATTGTTTGCGCATAGTAATTTTGTTATGGAAGCTCCATTAAATAACATTGGATTCGGATTTAGTATTCGGCCACAATAACATTGTTTGCTCAAGGTAATGGTTAAGTGTCAGTTATTCTGTTATAGAAGCTCTATTTTGGATTCGGCCGCATTAACATTGTTTGCGCTAAGTTATTGTACAGTCCTGAGTCAGTTTTTTTGTTATGGAAGCTCCATTTTGTAGTCGGCCACAATTACATTGTTTGCGCAAAGTAATTTTGTTATGGACGCTCCTTTTTGGATTCAGCCGCAATAACATTGTTTGCGCATAGTAATTTTGATATGGAAGCTCCATTATAATAACATTGGACTCGGATTTTGGATTCGGCCACAATAACATTGTTTGCGCTAAGCAATGGTAAAGTGTCAGTGATTCTGTTATAGAAGCTCTATTTTGGATTCGGCCGCATTAACATTGTTTGCGCTAAGTAATTGTACAGTACTGAGTCAGTTATTTTGTTATGGAATCTCTAAGTAATGGTGAAGTGCCAGTTATATTGTTATAGAAGCTCTATTTTGGATTCAGCCGCAATAACATTGTTTGCGCATAGTAATTTTAATATGGAAGCTCCATTATAATAACATTGGACTCGGATTTTGGATTCGGCCACAATAACATTGTTTGCGCTAAGTAATGGTAAAGTGTCAGTGATTCTGTTATAGAAGCTATATTTTGGATTCGGCCGCATTAACATTGTTTGCGCTAAGTAATTGTACAGTCCTGTACAGTCCAGGACCTAACACAGACTCGACAGACGCCCAGGACCTAAGACTCGACAGACCCCCAGGACCTAAGACAGACTCGACAGACCCCCAGGACCTAAGACAGACTCGGGAGACGCCCAGGACCTAACACAGACTCGACAGACCCCCAGGACCTAAGACAGTCTCGACAGACCCCCAGGACCTAAGACAGACTCGGGAGACCCCCAGGACCTAAGACAGACTCGGGAGACGCCCAGGACCTAACACAGACTCGGGAGACGCCCAGGACCTAACACAGACTCGGGAGACGCCCAGGACCCAAGACAGACCCCCAGGACCTAACACAGACTCGACAGACCCCCAGGACCTAAGACAGACTCGACAGACCCCCAGGACCTAAGACAGACTCGGGAGACGCCCAGGACCTAACACAGACTCGACAGACCCCCAGGACCTAAGACAGACTCGACAGACCCCCAGGACCTAAGACAGACTCGACAGACCCCCAGGACCTAAGACAGACTCGGGAGACGCCCAGGACCTAACACAGACTCGACAGACCCCCAGGACCTAAGACAGACTCGACAGACCCCCAGGACCTAAGACAGACTCGGGAGACGCCCAGGACCTAAGACAGACTCGACAGACCCCCAGGACCTAAGACAGACTCGACAGACGCCCAGGACCTAAGACAGACTCGACAGACCCCCAGGACCTAAGACAGACTCGGCAGACCCCCAGGACCTAAGACAGACTCGGGAGACGCCCAGGACCTAAGACAGACTCGACAGACCCCCAGGACCTAAGACAGACTCGACAGACCCCCAGGACCTAACACAGACTCGACAGACCCCCAGGACCTAAGACAGACTCGGCAGACCCCCAGGACCTAAGACAGACTCGGGAGACGCCCAGGACCTAAGACAGACTCGACAGACCCCCAGGACCTAAGACAGACTCGGCAGACCCCCAGGACCTAAGACAGACTCGGCAGACCCCCAGGACCTAACACAGACTCGACAGACCCCCAGGACCTAAGACAGACTCGGCAGACCCCCAGGACCTAAGACAGACTCGGGAGACGCCCAGGACCTAAGACAGACTCGACAGACCCCCAGGACCTAAGACAGACTCGGGAGACGCCCAGGACCTAAGACAGACTCGACAGACCCCCAGGACCTAAGACAGACTCGGCAGACCCCCAGGACCTAAGACAGACTCGGGAGACGCCCAGGACCTAAGACAGACTCGACAGACCCCCAGGACCTAAGACAGACTCGGCAGACCCCCAGGACCTAAGACAGACTCGGGAGACGCCCAGGACCTAACACAGACTCGACAGACCCCCAGGACCTAAGACAGACTCGACAGACCCCCAGGACCTAAGACAGACTCGGCAGACGCCCAGGACCTAAGACAGACTCGACAGACCCCCAGGACCTAAGACAGACTCGGCAGACCCCCAGGACCTAAGACAGACTCGGGAGACGCCCAGGACCTAAGACAGACTCGACAGACCCCCAGGACCTAAGACAGACTCGGCAGACCCCCAGGACCTAAGACAGACTCGGGAGACGCCCAGGACCTAAGACAGACTCGACAGACCCCCAGGACCTAAGACAGACTCGACAGACCCCCAGGACCTAAGACAGACTCGGCAGACCCCCAGGACCTAACACAGACTCGACAGACCCCCAGGACCTAAGACAGACTCGGCAGACCCCCAGGACCTAAGACAGACTCGGCAGACGCCCAGGACCTAAGACAGACTCGACAGACCCCCAGGACCTAAGACAGACTCGGGAGACCCCCAGGACCTAACACAGACTCGACAGACCCCCAGGACCTAAGACAAGACCCCAGGACAAGGCAGACCCCCAGGACCTAAGACAGACTCGGGAGACGCCCAGGACCTAAGACAGACTCGACAGACCCCCAGGACCTAAGACAGACTCGGGAGACGCCCAGGACCTAACACAGACTCGACAGACCCCCAGGACCTAAGACAGACTCGGCAGACCCCCAGGACCTAAGACAGACTCGGGAGACGCCCAGGACCTAACACAGACTCGACAGACCCCCAGGACCTAAGACAGACTCGACAGACCCCCAGGACCTAAGACAGACTCGACAGACCCCCAGGACCTAACACAGACTCGACAGACCCCCAGGACCCAAGACAGACCCCCAGGACCTAAGACAGACTCGGGAGACGCCCAGGACCTAAGACAGACTCGACAGACCCCCAGGACCTAAGACAGACTCGGCAGACCCCCAGGACCTAAGACAGACTCGGGAGACGCCCAGGACCTAAGACAGACTCGACAGACCCCCAGGACCTAAGACAGACTCGACAGACCCCCAGGACCTAAGACAGACTCGGGAGACGCCCAGGACCTAACACAGACTCGACAGACCCCCAGGACCTAAGACAGACTCGGCAGACGCCCCAGGACCTAAGACAGACTCGGGAGACGCCCAGGACCTAAGACAGACTCGACAGACCCCCAGGACCTAAGACAGACTCGGGAGACGCCCAGGACCTAACACAGACTCGACAGACCCCCAGGACCTAAGACAGACTCGGCAGACCCCCAGGACCTAAGACAGACTCGGCAGACCCCCAGGACCTAAGACAGACTCGGCAGACGCCCAGGACCTAAGACAGACTCGGGAGACGCCCAGGACCTAACACAGACTCGACAGACCCCCAGGACCTAAGACAGACTCGGGAGACGCCCAGGACCTAAGACAGACTCGGGAGACGCCCCAGGACCTAAGACAGACTCGGGAGACGCCCAGGACCTAAGACAGACTCGGGAGACGCCCAGGACCTAAGACAGACTCGGGAGACGCCCAGGACCTAAGACAGACTCGGGAGACGCCCAGGACCTAAGACAGACTCGGGAGACGCCCAGGACCTAAGACAGACTCGACAGACCCCCAGGACCTAAGACAGACTCGACAGACCCCCAGGACCTAAGACAGACTCGGCAGACCCCCAGGACCTAAGACAGACTCGGGAGACGCCCAGGACCTAACACAGACTCGACAGACCCCCAGGACCTAAGACAGACTCGACAGACCCCCAGGACCTAAGACAGACTCGGGAGACGCCCAGGACCTAAGACAGACTCGACAGACCCCCAGGACCTAAGACAGACTCGGGAGACGCCCAGGACCTAAGACAGACTCGACAGACCCCCAGGACCTAAGACAGACTCGGAAGACCCCCAGGACCTAAGACAGACTCGGGAGACGCCCAGGACCTAACACAGACTCGACAGACCCCCAGGACCTAAGACAGACTCGGCAGACCCCCAGGACCTAAGACAGACTCGGGAGACGCCCAGGACCTAACACAGACTCGACAGACCCCCAGGACCTAAGACAGACTCGGGAGACGCCCAGGACCTAAGACAGACTCGGGAGACGCCCAAGACCTAAGACAGACTCGGGAGACGCCCAGGACCTAAGACAGACTCGGGAGACGCCCAGGACCTAACACAGACTCGGGAGACGCCCAGGACCTAAGACAGACTCGGCAGACCCCCAGGACCTAACACAGACTCGACAGACCCCCAGGACCTAAGACAGACTCGACAGACCCCCAGGACCTAAGACAGACTCGGGAGACGCCCAGGACCTAAGACAGACTCGACAGACCCCCAGGACCTAAGACAGACTCGACAGACCCCCAGGACCTAAGACAGACTCGGGAGACGCCCAGGACCTAACACAGACTCGACAGACCCCCAGGACCTAAGACAGACTCGGCAGACCCCCAGGACCTAAGACAGACTCGGGAGACGCCCAGGACCTAAGACAGACTCGACAGACCCCCAGGACCTAAGACAGACTCGGGAGACGCCCAGGACCTAACACAGACTCGACAGACCCCCAGGACCTAACACAGACTCGACAGACCCCCAGGACCTAAGACAGACTCGGGAGACGCCCAGGACCTAAGACAGACTCGACAGACCCCCAGGACCTAAGACAGACTCGGCAGACCCCCAGGACCTAAGACAGACTCGGCAGACGCCCAGGACCTAAGACAGACTCGGGAGACGCCCAGGACCTAAGACAGACTCGACAGACCCCCAGGACCTAAGACAGACTCGGGAGACGCCCAGGACCTAACACAGACTCGACAGACCCCCAGGACCTAAGACAGACTCGGCAGACCCCCAGGACCTAAGACAGACTCGGGAGACGCCCAGGACCTAACACAGACTCGACAGACCCCCAGGACCTAAGACAGACTCGGCAGACCCCCAGGACCTAAGACAGACTCGACAGACCCCCAGGACCTAAGACAGACTCGGGAGACGCCCAGGACCTAAGACAGACTCGACAGACCCCCAGGACCTAAGACAGACTCGACAGACCCCCAGGACCTAAGACAGACTCGACAGACCCCCAGGACCTAAGACAGACTCGGGAGACGCCCAGGACCTAACACAGACTCGACAGACCCCCAGGACCTAAGACAGACTCGGCAGACCCCAGGACCTAAGACAGACTCGGGAGACGCCCAGGACCTAACACAGACTCGACAGACCCCCAGGACCTAAGACAGACTCGGCAGACGCCCAGGACCTAAGACAGACTCGGGAGACGCCCAGGACCTAAGACAGACTCGACAGACCCCCAGGACCTAAGACAGACTCGGGAGACGCCCAGGACCTAACACAGACTCGACAGACCCCCAGGACCTAAGACAGACTCGGCAGACCCCCAGGACCTAAGACAGACTCGGGAGACGCCCAGGACCTAACACAGACTCGACAGACCCCCAGGACCTAAGACAGACTCGGGAGACCCCCAGGACCTAAGACAGACTCGGGAGACGCCCAGGACCTAAGACAGACTCGACAGACCCCCAGGACCTAAGACAGACTCGGGAGACGCCCAGGACCTAACACAGACTCGACAGACCCCCAGGACCTAAGACAGACTCGGCAGACCCCCAGGACCTAAGACAGACTCGGGAGACGCCCAGGACCTAACACAGACTCGACAGACCCCCAGGACCTAAGACAGACTCGGCAGACCCCCAGGACCTAAGACAGACTCGGGAGACGCCCAGGACCTAAGACAGACTCGACAGACCCCAGGACCTAAGACAGACTCGACAGACCCCCAGGACCTAAGACAGACTCGGCAGACCCCCAGGACCTAAGACAGACTCGGGAGACGCCCAGGACCTAAGACAGACTCGACAGACCCCCAGGACCTAAGACAGACTCGGGAGACGCCCAGGACCTAACACAGACTCGACAGACCCCCAGGACCTAAGACAGACTCGGCAGACCCCCAGGACCTAAGACAGACTCGGGAGACGCCCAGGACCTAAGACAGACTCGACAGACCCCCAGGACCTAAGACAGACTCGACAGACCCCCAGGACCTAAGACAGACTCGACAGACCCCCAGGACCTAAGACAGACTCGGCAGACCCCCAGGACCTAAGACAGACTCGGGAGACGCCCAGGACCTAACACAGACTCGACAGACGCCCAGGACCTAAGACAGACTCGACAGACCCCCAGGACCTAAGACAGACTCGGGAGACGCCCAGGACCTAAGACAGACTCGGGAGACGCCCAGGACCTAAGACAGACTCGACAGACCCCCAGGACCTAAGACAGACTCGGGAGACGCCCAGGACCTAAGACAGACTCGGCAGACGCCCAGGACCTAAGACAGACTCGACAGACCCCCAGGACCTAAGACAGACTCGGGAGACGCCCAGGACCTAAGACAGACTCGGGAGACGCCCAGGACCTAAGACAGACTCGACAGACCCCAGGACCTAAGACAGACTCGGGAGACGCCCAGGACCTAAGACAGACTCGACAGACCCCCAGGACCTAAGACAGACCAGACCCCAGGACCTCAGACAGACGCCCAGGACCTAAGACAGACTCGAAGACGCCCCAGGACCTAAGACAGACTCGACAGACCCCCAGGACCTAAGACAGACTCGGCAGACCCCCAGGACCTAAGACAGACTCGGGAGACGCCCAGGACCTAAGACAGACTCGACAGACCCCCAGGACCTAAGACAGACTCGGGAGACCCCCAGGACCTAAGACAGACTCGGCAGACCCCCAGGACCTAAGACAGACTCGGGAGACGCCCAGGACCTAAGACAGACTCGACAGACCCCCAGGACCTAAGACAGACTCGACAGACCCCAGGACCTAAGACAGACTCGACAGACCCCCAGGACCTAAGACAGACTCGGGAGACGCCCAGGACCTAACACAGACTCGACAGACCCCCAGGACCTAAGACAGACTCGGCAGACCCCCAGGACCTAAGACAGACTCGGGAGACGCCCAGGACCTAAGACAGACTCGACAGACCCCCAGGACCTAAGACAGACTCGGGAGACGCCCAGGACCTAACACAGACTCGACAGACCCCCAGGACCTAAGACAGACTCGACAGACCCCCAGGACCTAAGACAGACTCGGGAGACGCCCAGGACCTAACACAGACTCGACAGACCCCCAGGACCTAAGACAGACTCGGCAGACCCCCAGGACCTAAGACAGACTCGGCAGACGCCCAGGACCTAAGACAGACTCGGGAGACGCCCAGGACCTAAGACAGACTCGACAGACCCCCAGGACCTAAGACAGACTCGGGAGACGCCCAGGACCTAACACAGACTCGACAGACCCCCAGGACCTAAGACAGACTCGGGAGACCCCCAGGACCTAAGACAGACTCGGGAGACCCCCAGGACCTAAGACAGACTCGGGAGACGCCCAGGACCTAAGACAGACTCGACAGACCCCCAGGACCTAAGACAGACTCGGGAGACCCCCAGGACCTAAGACAGACTCGACAGACCCCCAGGACCTAAGACAGACTCGGGAGACGCCCAGGACCTAACACAGACTCGACAGACCCCCAGGACCTAAGACAGACTCGGCAGACCCCCAGGACCTAAGACAGACTCGGGAGACGCCCAGGACCTAACACAGACTCGACAGACCCCCAGGACCTAAGACAGACTCGGCAGACCCCCAGGACCTAAGACAGACTCGGGAGACGCCCAGGACCTAAGACAGACTCGACAGACCCCCAGGACCTAAGACAGACTCGGGAGACGCCCAGGACCTAACACAGACTCGACAGACCCCCAGGACCTAAGACAGACTCGGCAGACCCCCAGGACCTAAGACAGACTCGGGAGACGCCCAGGACCTAACACAGACTCGACAGACCCCCAGGACCTAAGACAGACTCGACAGACCCCCAGGACCTAAGACAGACTCGGGAGACACCCAGGACCTAACACAGACTCGACGAAGACCCCCAGGACCTAAGACAGACTCGACAGACCCCCAGGACCTAAGACAGACTCGGGAGACGCCCAGGACCTAAGACAGACTCGGCAGACGCCCAGGACCTAAGACAGACTCGACAGACCCCCAGGACCTAAGACAGACTCGGCAGACGCCCAGGACCTAAGACAGACTCGGGAGACGCCCAGGACCTAAGACAGACTCGACAGACCCCCAGGACCTAAGACAGACTCGGGAGACGCCCAGGACCTAAGACAGACTCGACAGACCCCCAGGACCTAAGACAGACTCGGCAGACGCCCAGGACCTAAGACAGACTCGGGAGACGCCCAGGACCTAAGACAGACTCGACAGACCCCCAGGACCTAAGACAGACTCGGGAGACGCCCAGGACCTAAGACAGACTCGGGAGACGCCCAGGACCTAAGACAGACTCGACAGACCCCCAGGACCTAAGACAGACTCGACAGACGCCCAGGACCTAAGACAGACTCGACAGACCCCCAGGACCTAAGACAGACTCGGGAGACCCCCAGGACCTAAGACAGACTCGGGAGACGCCCAGGACCTAAGACAGACTCGACAGACCCCCAGGACCTAAGACAGACTCGGCAGACCCCCAGGACCTAAGACAGACTCGGGAGACGCCCAGGACCTAACACAGACTCGACAGACCCCCAGGACCTAAGACAGACTCGGCAGACGCCCCAGGACCTAAGACAGACTCGACAGACGCCCAGGACCTAAGACAGACTCGACAGACCCCCAGGACCTAAGACAGACTCGGCAGACGCCCAGGACCTAAGACAGACTCGGGAGACGCCCAGGACCTAAGACAGACTCGACAGACCCCCAGGACCTAAGACAGACTCGGCAGACCCCCAGGACCTAAGACAGACTCGGGAGACGCCCAGGACCTAAGACAGACTCGACAGACCCCCAGGACCTAAGACAGACTCGGCAGACCCCCAGGACCTAAGACAGACTCGAGGAAGACCCCCAGGACCTAAGACAGACTCGACAGACCCCCAGGACCTAAGACAGACTCGGCAGACCCCCAGGACCTAAGACAGACTCGGCAGACGCCCAGGACCTAAGACAGACTCGGCAGACCCCCAGGACCTAAGACAGACTCGACAGACGCCCAGGACCTAAGACAGACTCGACAGACCCCCAGGACCTAAGACAGACTCGGGAGACCCCCAGGACCTAAGACAGACTCGGGAGACCCCCAGGACCTAAGACAGACTCGACAGACCCCCAGGACCTAAGACAGACTCGGGAGACGCCCAGGACCTAACACAGACTCGACAGACCCCCAGGACCTAAGACAGACTCGGGAGACCCCCAGGACCTAAGACAGACTCGGGAGACGCCCAGGACCTAAGACAGACTCGACAGACCCCCAGGACCTAAGACAGACTCGGGAGACGCCCAGGACCTAACACAGACTCGACAGACCCCCAGGACCTAAGACAGACTCGGGAGACGCCCAGGACCTAACACAGACTCGACAGACCCCCAGGACCTAAGACAGACTCGACAGACCCCCAGGACCTAAGACAGACTCGGGAGACGCCCAGGACCTAACACAGACTCGACAGACCCCCAGGACCTAAGACAGACTCGGGAGACCCCCAGGACCTAAGACAGACTCGGGAGACGCCCAGGACCTAAGACAGACTCGGCAGACCCCCAGGACCTAAGACAGACTCGGGAGACGCCCAGGACCTAAGACAGACTCGACAGACCCCCAGGACCTAAGACAGACTCGACAGACGCCCAGGACCTAAGACAGACTCGGGAGACGCCCAGGACCTAACACAGACTCGACAGACCCCCAGGACCTAAGACAGACTCGGGAGACGCCCAGGACCTAAGACAGACTCGGGAGACCCCCAGGACCTAAGACAGACTCGACAGACGCCCAGGACCTAAGACAGACTCGACAGACCCCCATGACCTAAGACAGACTCCGGAGACCCCCATGACCTAAGACAGACTCGGGAGACCCCCATGACCTAAGACAGACTCGACAGACGCCCAGGACCTAAGACAGACTCGGGAGACCCCCAGGACCTAAGACAGACTCGACAGACCCCCAGGACCTAAGACAGACTCGACAGACCCCCAGGACCTAAGACAGACTCGGGAGACGCCCAGGACCTAAGACAGACTCGACAGACCCCCAGGACCTAAGACAGACTCGGGAGACCCCCAGGACCTAAGACAGACTCGGGAGACCCCCAGGACCTAAGACAGACTCGGGAGACCCCCAGGACCTAAGACAGACTCGGGAGACGCCCAGGACCTAACACAGACTCGACAGACCCCCAGGACCTAAGACAGACTCGGCAGACCCCCAGGACCTAAGACAGACTCGGGAGACGCCCAGGACCTAAGACAGACTCGACAGACCCCCAGGACCTAAGACAGACTCGGGAGACGCCCAGGACCTAAGACAGACTCGACAGACCCCCAGGACCTAAGACAGACTCGGCAGACCCCCAGGACCTAAGACAGACTCGGGAGACGCCCAGGACCTAACACAGACTCGACAGACGCCCCAGGACCTAAGACAGACTCGACAGACGCCCCAGGACCTAAGACAGACTCGGGAGACGCCCAGGACCTAACACAGACTCGACAGACCCCCAGGACCTAAGACAGACTCGACAGACCCCCAGGACCTAAGACAGACTCGGGAGACGCCCAGGACCTAACACAGACTCGACAGACCCCCAGGACCTAAGACAGACTCGGCAGACCCCCAGGACCTAAGACAGACTCGGGAGACGCCCAGGACCTAAGACAGACTCGACAGACCCCCAGGACCTAAGACAGACTCGGGAGACCCCCAGGACCTAAGACAGACTCGGGAGACGCCCAGGACCTAAGACAGACTCGGGAGACGCCCAGGACCTAAGACAGACTCGGGAGACGCCCAGGACCTAAGACAGACTCGACAGACCCCAGGACCTAAGCACAGACTCAGACCCCCAGGACCTAAGACAGACTCGACAGACCCCCAGGACCTAAGACAGACTCGACAGACCCCCAGGACCTAAGACAGACTCGGCAGACCCCCAGGACCTAAGACAGACTCGGGAGACGCCCAGGACCTAAGACAGACTCGACAGACCCCCAGGACCTAAGACAGACTCGGGAGACGCCCAGGACCTAAGACAGACTCGACAGACCCCCAGGACCTAAGACAGACTCGGGAGACGCCCAGGACCTAAGACAGACTCGACAGACCCCCAGGACCTAAGACAGACTCGGCAGACCCCCAGGACCTAAGACAGACTCGGGAGACGCCCAGGACCTAAGACAGACTCGGGAGACGCCCAGGACCTAAGACAGACTCGACAGACCCCCAGGACCTAAGACAGACTCGGGAGACGCCCAGGACCTAACACAGACTCGACAGACCCCCAGGACCTAAGACAGACTCGGGAGACCCCCAGGACCTAAGACAGACTCGGGAGACGCCCAGGACCTAACACAGACTCGACAGACCCCCAGGACCTAAGACAGACTCGGCAGACGCCCAGGACCTAAGACAGACTCGACAGACCCCCAGGACCTAAGACAGACTCGGGAGACGCCCAGGACCTAAGACAGACTCGACAGACCCCCAGGACCTAAGACAGACTCGACAGACCCCCAGGACCTAAGACAGACTCGACAGACCCCCAGGACCTAAGACAGACTCGGGAGACCCCCAGGACCTAACACAGACTCGACAGACCCCCAGGACCCTAAGACAGACTCGACAGACCCCCATGACCTAAGACAGACTCGGGAGACCCCCAGGACCTAACACAGACTCGACAGACCCCCAGGACCTAAGACAGACTCGGCAGACCCCCAGGACCTAAGACAGACTCGGGAGACCCCCAGGACCTAAGACAGACTCGACAGACCCCCAGGACCTAAGACAGACTCGGGAGACGCCCAGGACCTAACACAGACTCGACAGACCCCCAGGACCTAAGACAGACTCGGCAGACCCCCAGGACCTAAGACAGACTCGGGAGACGCCCAGGACCTAACACAGACTCGACAGACCCCCAGGACCTAAGACAGACTCGGCAGACCCCCAGGACCTAAGACAGACTCGGGAGACGCCCAGGACCTAAGACAGACTCGACAGACCCCCAGGACCTAAGACAGACTCGGGAGACGCCCAGGACCTAACACAGACTCGACAGACCCCCAGGACCTAAGACAGACTCGGCAGACCCCCAGGACCTAAGACAGACTCGGGAGACGCCCAGGACCTAACACAGACTCGACAGACCCCCAGGACCTAAGACAGACTCGGCAGACCCCCAGGACCTAAGACAGACTCGGGAGACGCCCAGGACCTAAGACAGACTCGAGAGACCCCCAGGACCTAAGACAGACTCGACAGACCCCCAGGACCTAAGACAGACTCGGGAGACGCCCAGGACCTAACACAGACTCGACAGACCCCCAGGACCTAAGACAGACTCGACAGACCCCCAGGACCTAAGACAGACTCGGGAGACGCCCAGGACCTAACACAGACTCGACAGACCCCCAGGACCTAAGACAGACTCGACAGACCCCAGGACCTAAGACAGACTCGGCAGACTCCCAGGACCTAAGACAGACTCGGGAGACGCCCAGGACCTAAGACAGACTCGACAGACCCCCAGGACCTAAGACAGACTCGGGAGACGCCCAGGACCTAACACAGACTCGACAGACCCCCAGGACCTAAGACAGACTCGGGAGACGCCCAGGACCTAAGACAGACTCGGGAGACGCCCAGGACCTAACACAGACTCGACAGACCCCCAGGACCTAAGACAGACTCGGCAGACCCCCAGGACCTAAGACAGACTCGGGAGACGCCCAGGACCTAAGACAGACTCGACAGACCCCCAGGACCTAAGACAGACTCGACAGACCCCCAGGACCTAAGACAGACTCGGGAGACGCCCAGGACCTAACACAGACTCGACAGACCCCCAGGACCTAAGACAGACTCGGCAGACCCCCAGGACCTAAGACAGACTCGGGAGACGCCCAGGACCTAACACAGACTCGACAGACCCCCAGGACCTAAGACAGACTCGGCAGACCCCCAGGACCTAAGACAGACTCGGGAGACGCCCAGGACCTAAGACAGACTCGGCAGACCCCCAGGACCTAAGACAGACTCGGGAGACGCCCAGGACCTAAGACAGACTCGACAGACCCCCAGGACCTAAGACAGACTCGACAGACCCCCAGGACCTAAGACAGACTCGACAGACCCCCAGGACCTAAGACAGACTCGGGAGACGCCCAGGACCTAACACAGACTCGACAGACCCCCAGGACCTAAGACAGACTCGACAGACCCCCAGGACCTAAGACAGACTCGGGAGACGCCCAGGACCTAACACAGACTCGACAGACCCCCAGGACCTAAGACAGACTCGGCAGACCCCCAGGACCTAAGACAGACTCGGGAGACGCCCAGGACCTAACACAGACTCGACAGACCCCCAGGACCTAAGACAGACTCGACAGACCCCCAGGACCTAAGACAGACTCGGGAGACGCCCAGGACCTAACACAGACTCGACAGACCCCCAGGACCTAAGACAGACTCGACAGACCCCCAGGACCTAAGACAGACTCGGGAGACGCCCAGGACCTAACACAGACTCGACAGACCCCCAGGACCTAAGACAGACTCGGCAGACCCCCAGGACCTAAGACAGACTCGGGAGACGCCCAGGACCTAACACAGACTCGACAGACCCCCAGGACCTAAGACAGACTCGACAGACCCCCAGGACCTAAGACAGACTCGGGAGACGCCCAGGACCTAACACAGACTCGACAGACCCCCAGGACCTAAGACAGACTCGGGAGACGCCCAGGACCTAAGACAGACTCGACAGACCCCCAGGACCTAAGACAGACTCGACAGACCCCCAGGACCTAAGACAGACTCGGCAGACCCCCAGGACCTAAGACAGACTCGGG
This sequence comes from Drosophila sucinea, assembly GCA_018150745.1. Lineage (NCBI taxonomy): Eukaryota > Metazoa > Arthropoda > Insecta > Diptera > Drosophilidae > Drosophila > Drosophila sucinea. Next base: position 99,449 of record JAECWP010000146.1, on the reverse strand, counting down.
AGACGCCCAGGACCTAACACAGACTCGACAGACCCCCAGGACCTAAGACAGACTCGGGAGACGCCCAGGACCTAAGACAGACTCGGGAGACGCCCAGGACCTAAGACAGACTCGACAGACCCCCAGGACCTAAGACAGACTCGGGAGACGCCCAGGACCTAAGACAGACTCGACAGACCCCCAGGACCTAAGACAGACTCGGCAGACCCCCAGGACCTAAGACAGACTCGGGAGACGCCCAGGACCTAAGACAGACTCGACAGACCCCCAGGACCTAAGACAGACTCGGGAGACGCCCAGGACCTAAGACAGACTCGGGAGACGCCCAGGACCTAAGACAGACTCGACAGACCCCCAGGACCTAAGACAGACTCGACAGACCCCCAGGACCTAAGACAGACTCGGGAGACGCCCAGGACCTAACACAGACTCGACAGACCCCCAGGACCTAAGACAGACTCGGGAGACGCCCAGGACCTAAGACAGACTCGGGAGACGCCCAGGACCTAACACAGACTCGACAGACCCCCAGGACCTAAGACAGACTCGACAGACCCCCAGGACCTAAGACAGACTCGGGAGACGCCCAGGACCTAACACAGACTCGACAGACCCCCAGGACCTAAGACAGACTCGACAGACGCCCCAGGACCTAAGACAGACTCGGGAGACGCCCAGGACCTAAGACAGACTCGACAGACCCCCAGGACCTAAGACAGACTCGACAGACCCCCAGGACCTAAGACAGACTCGGGAGACGCCCAGGACCTAACACAGACTCGACAGACCCCCAGGACCTAAGACAGACTCGGGAGACGCCCAGGACCTAAGACAGACTCGGGAGACGCCCAGGACCTAACACAGACTCGACAGACCCCCAGGACCTAAGACAGACTCGGCAGACCCCCAGGACCTAAGACAGACTCGGGAGACGCCCAGGACCTAACACAGACTCGACAGACCCCCAGGACCTAAGACAGACTCGGGAGACCCCCAGGACCTAAGACAGACTCGACAGACCCCCAGGACCTAAGACAGACTCGGGAGACGCCCAGGACCTAACACAGACTCGACAGACCCCCAGGACCTAAGACAGACTCGACAGACCCCCAGGACCTAAGACAGACTCGGACAGACCCCCAGGACCTAAGACAGACTCGGGAGACGCCCAGGACCTAACACAGACTCGACAGACCCCCAGGACCTAAGACAGACTCGGGAGACCCCCAGGACCTAAGACAGACTCGGGAGACGCCCAGGACCTAAGACAGACTCGACAGACCCCCAGGACCTAAGACAGACTCGGCAGACCCCCAGGACCTAAGACAGACTCGGGAGACGCCCAGGACCTAACACAGACTCGACAGACCCCCAGGACCTAAGACAGACTCGACAGACCCCCAGGACCTAAGACAGACTCGGGAGACGCCCAGGACCTAAGACAGACTCGACAGACCCCCAGGACCTAAGACAGACTCGAGACGCCCCAGGACCTAAGACAGACTCGACAGACCCCCAGGACCTAAGACAGACTCGACAGACCCCCAGGACCTAAGACAGACTCGGGAGACGCCCAGGACCTAACACAGACTCGACAGACCCCCAGGACCTAAGACAGACTCGGGAGACGCCCAGGACCTAAGACAGACTCGGCAGACCCCCAGGACCTAAGACAGACTCGACAGACGCCCCAGGACCTAAGACAGACTCGACAGACCCCCAGGACCTAAGACAGACTCGGGAGACGCCCAGGACCTAAGACAGACTCGACAGACCCCCAGGACCTAAGACAGACTCGGGAGACGCCCAGGACCTAAGACAGACTCGAGAGACGCCCAGGACCTAAGACAGACTCGGGAGACGCCCAGGACCTAAGACAGACTCGACAGACCCCCAGGACCTAAGACAGACTCGGGAGACGCCCAGGACCTAACACAGACTCGACAGACCCCCAGGACCTAAGACAGACTCGACAGACCCCCAGGACCTAAGACAGACTCGGGAGACGCCCAGGACCTAACACAGACTCGACAGACCCCCAGGACCTAAGACAGACTCGGCAGACGCCCAGGACCTAAGACAGACTCGGGAGACGCCCAGGACCTAAGACAGACTCGACAGACCCCCAGGACCTAAGACAGACTCGGCAGACCCCCAGGACCTAAGACAGACTCGGGAGACGCCCAGGACCTAAGACAGACTCGACAGACCCCCAGGACCTAAGACAGACTCGGGAGACGCCCAGGACCTAACACAGACTCGACAGACCCCCAGGACCTAAGACAGACTCGGGAGACCCCCAGGACCTAAGACAGACTCGGGAGACGCCCAGGACCTAACACAGACTCGACAGACCCCCAGGACCTAAGACAGACTCGGCAGACCCCCAGGACCTAAGACAGACTCGGGAGACGCCCAGGACCTAAGACAGACTCGACAGACCCCCAGGACCTAAGACAGACTCGGGAGACGCCCAGGACCTAACACAGACTCGACAGACCCCCAGGACCTAAGACAGACTCGGGAGACCCCCAGGACCTAAGACAGACTCGGGAGACGCCCAGGACCTAAGACAGACTCGACAGACCCCCAGGACCTAAGACAGACTCGACAGACGCCCAGGACCTAAGACAGACTCGGGAGACGCCCAGGACCTAACACAGACTCGACAGACCCCCAGGACCTAAGACAGACTCGACAGACCCCCAGGACCTAAGACAGACTCGGGAGACGCCCAGGACCTAACACAGACTCGACAGACCCCCAGGACCTAAGACAGACTCGACAGACCCCCAGGACCTAAGACAGACTCGGGAGACGCCCAGGACCTAACACAGACTCGACAGACCCCCAGGACCTAAGACAGACTCGGCAGACCCCCAGGACCTAAGACAGACTCGGGAGACGCCCAGGACCTAACACAGACTCGACAGACCCCCAGGACCTAAGACAGACTCGACAGACCCCCAGGACCTAAGACAGACTCGGGAGACGCCCAGGACCTAACACAGACTCGACAGACCCCCAGGACCTAAGACAGACTCGACAGACCCCCAGGACCTAAGACAGACTCGGGAGACGCCCAGGACCTAACACAGACTCGACAGACCCCCAGGACCTAAGACAGACTCGGCAGACCCCCAGGACCTAAGACAGACTCGGGAGACGCCCAGGACCTAACACAGACTCGACAGACCCCCAGGACCTAAGACAGACTCGGCAGACCCCCAGGACCTAAGACAGACTCGGGAGACGCCCAGGACCTAACACAGACTCGACAGACCCCCAGGACCTAAGACAGACTCGACAGACCCCCAGGACCTAAGACAGACTCGGGAGACCCCCAGGACCTAAGACAGACTCGGGAGACGCCCAGGACCTAACACAGACTCGACAGACCCCCAGGACCTAAGACAGACTCGACAGACCCCCAGGACCTAAGACAGACTCGGCAGACCCCCAGGACCTAAGACAGACTCGGGAGACGCCCAGGACCTAACACAGACTCGACAGACCCCCAGGACCTAAGACAGACTCGGCAGACCCCCAGGACCTAAGACAGACTCGGGAGACGCCCAGGACCTAACACAGACTCGACAGACCCCCAGGACCTAAGACAGACTCGGGAGACCCCCAGGACCTAAGACAGACTCGGGAGACGCCCAGGACCTAAGACAGACTCGACAGACCCCCAGGACCTAAGACAGACTCGGGAGACGCCCAGGACCTAAGACAGACTCGGGAGACGCCCAGGACCTAAGACAGACTCGACAGACCCCAGGACCTAAGACAGACTCGGGAGACGCCCAGGACCTAACACAGACTCGACAGACCCCCAGGACCTAAGACAGACTCGGCAGACCCCCAGGACCTAAGACAGACTCGGGAGACGCCCAGGACCTAAGACAGACTCGACAGACCCCCAGGACCTAAGACAGACTCGACAGACCCCCAGGACCTAAGACAGACTCGGGAGACGCCCAGGACCTAACACAGACTCGACAGACCCCCAGGACCTAAGACAGACTCGACAGACCCCCAGGACCTAAGACAGACTCGGGAGACGCCCAGGACCTAACACAGACTCGACAGACCCCCAGGACCTAAGACAGACTCGGCAGACCCCCAGGACCTAAGACAGACTCGGGAGACGCCCAGGACCTAACACAGACTCGACAGACCCCCAGGACCTAAGACAGACTCGACAGACCCCCAGGACCTAAGACAGACTCGGGAGACGCCCAGGACCTAACACAGACTCGACAGACCCCCAGGACCTAAGACAGACTCGGGAGACGCCCAGGACCTAACACAGACTCGACAGACCCCCAGGACCTAAGACAGACTCGGCAGACCCCCAGGACCTAAGACAGACTCGGGAGACGCCCAGGACCTAAGACAGACTCGACAGACCCCCAGGACCTAAGACAGACTCGACAGACCCCCAGGACCTAAGACAGACTCGGGAGACGCCCAGGACCTAACACAGACTCGACAGACCCCCAGGACCTAAGACAGACTCGGGAGACCCCCAGGACCTAAGACAGACTCGGGAGACGCCCAGGACCTAACACAGACTCGACAGACCCCCAGGACCTAAGACAGACTCGGGAGACCCCCAGGACCTAAGACAGACTCGGGAGACGCCCAGGACCTAAGACAGACTCGACAGACCCCCAGGACCTAAGACAGACTCGGGAGACGCCCAGGACCTAACACAGACTCGACAGACCCCCAGGACCTAAGACAGACTCGGCAGACCCCCAGGACCTAAGACAGACTCGGGAGACGCCCAGGACCTAAGACAGACTCGACAGACCCCCAGGACCTAAGACAGACTCGACAGACCCCCAGGACCTAAGACAGACTCGGGAGACGCCCAGGACCTAAGACAGACTCGACAGACCCCCAGGACCTAAGACAGACTCGGGAGACGCCCAGGACCTAACACAGACTCGACAGACCCCCAGGACCTAAGACAGACTCGACAGACCCCCAGGACCTAAGACAGACTCGGGAGACGCCCAGGACCTAAGACAGACTCGACAGACCCCCAGGACCTAAGACAGACTCGACAGACCCCCAGGACCTAAGACAGACTCGGGAGACGCCCAGGACCTAACACAGACTCGACAGACCCCAGGACCTAAGACAGACTCGACAGACCCCCAGGACCTAAGACAGACTCGGGAGACGCCCAGGACCTAACACAGACTCGACAGACCCCCAGGACCTAAGACAGACTCGACAGACCCCCAGGACCTAAGACAGACCCCCAGGACCTAACACAGACTCGACAGACCCCCAGGACCTAAGACAGACTCGACAGACCCCCAGGACCTAAGACAGACTCGGGAGACGCCCAGGACCTAACACAGACTCGACAGACCCCCAGGACCTAAGACAGACTCGACAGACCCCCAGGACCTAAGACAGACTCGGGAGACGCCCAGGACCTAACACAGACTCGACAGACCCCCAGGACCTAAGACAGACTCGACAGACCCCCAGGACCTAAGACAGACTCGGGAGACGCCCAGGACCTAACACAGACTCGACAGACCCCCAGGACCTAAGACAGACTCGGCAGACCCCCAGGACCTAAGACAGACTCGGGAGACGCCCAGGACCTAACACAGACTCGACAGACCCCCAGGACCTAAGACAGACTCGGGAGACGCCCAGGACCTAAGACAGACTCGACAGACCCCCAGGACCTAAGACAGACTCGGGAGACGCCCAGGACCTAAGACAGACTCGGGAGACGCCCAGGACCTAAGACAGACTCGACAGACCCCCAGGACCTAAGACAGACTCGACAGACCCCCAGGACCTAAGACAGACTCGGGAGACGCCCAGGACCTAACACAGACTCGACAGACCCCCAGGACCTAAGACAGACTCGACAGACCCCCAGGACCTAAGACAGACTCGGGAGACGCCCAGGACCTAAGACAGACTCGACAGACCCCCAGGACCTAAGACAGACTCGGGAGACGCCCAGGACCTAAGACAGACTCGGGAGACGCCCAGGACCTAACACAGACTCGACAGACCCCCAGGACCTAAGACAGACTCGACAGACCCCCAGGACCTAAGACAGACTCGACAGACGCCCAGGACCTAAGACAGACTCGACAGACCCCAGGACCTAAGACAGACTCGACAGACCCCAGGACCTAAGACAGACTCGGGAGACCCCCAGGACCTAAGACAGACTCGACAGACCCCCAGGACCTAAGACAGACTCGGGAGACGCCCAGGACCTAACACAGACTCGACAGACCCCCAGGACCTAAGACAGACTCGGGAGACCCCCAGGACCTAAGACAGACTCGGGAGACGCCCAGGACCTAACACAGACTCGACAGACCCCCAGGACCTAAGACAGACTCGGGAGACGCCCAGGACCTAAGACAGACTCGGGAGACGCCCAGGACCTAAGACAGACTCGACAGACCCCCAGGACCTAAGACAGACTCGACAGACCCCCAGGACCTAAGACAGACTCGGGAGACGCCCAGGACCTAAGACAGACTCGACAGACCCCCAGGACCTAAGACAGACTCGGGAGACGCCCAGGACCTAACACAGACTCGACAGACCCCCAGGACCTAAGACAGACTCGGGAGACCCCCAGGACCTAAGACAGACTCGGGAGACGCCCAGGACCTAACACAGACTCGACAGACCCCCAGGACCTAAGACAGACTCGACAGACCCCCAGGACCTAAGACAGACTCGGGAGACGCCCAGGACCTAACACAGACTCGACAGACCCCCAGGACCTAAGACAGACTCGACAGACCCCCAGGACCTAAGACAGACTCGGGAGACGCCCAGGACCTAACACAGACTCGACAGACCCCCAGGACCTAAGACAGACTCGACAGACCCCCAGGACCTAAGACAGACTCGGGAGACGCCCAGGACCTAACACAGACTCGACAGACCCCCAGGACCTAAGACAGACTCGGGAGACCCCCAGGACCTAAGACAGACTCGGGAGACGCCCAGGACCTAAGACAGACTCGACAGACCCCCAGGACCTAAGACAGACTCGGGAGACCCCCAGGACCTAAGACAGACTCGGGAGACGCCCAGGACCTAACACAGACTCGACAGACCCCCAGGACCTAAGACAGACTCGACAGACCCCCAGGACCTAAGACAGACTCGACAGGACCTAAGACAGACTCGACAGACCCCCAGGACCTAAGACAGACTCGACAGACCCCCAGGACCTAAGACAGACTCGGGAGACGCCCAGGACCTAAGACAGACTCGGGAGACGCCCAGGACCTAAGACAGACTCGACAGACCCCCAGGACCTAAGACAGACTCGGGAGACGCCCAGGACCTAACACAGACTCGACAGACCCCCAGGACCTAAGACAGACTCGGGAGACGCCCAGGACCTAAGACAGACTCGGGAGACGCCCAGGACCTAACACAGACTCGACAGACCCCCAGGACCTAAGACAGACTCGGGAGACGCCCAGGACCTAAGACAGACTCGGGAGACGCCCAGGACCTAAGACAGACTCGACAGACCCCCAGGACCTAAGACAGACTCGGGAGACGCCCAGGACCTAACACAGACTCGACAGACCCCCAGGACCTAAGACAGACTCGGGAGACGCCCAGGACCTAAGACAGACTCGGGAGACGCCCAGGACCTAACACAGACTCGACAGACCCCCAGGACCTAAGACAGACTCGGCAGACCCCCAGGACCTAAGACAGACTCGGGAGACGCCCAGGACCTAAGACAGACTCGACAGACCCCCAGGACCTAAGACAGACTCGACAGACCCCCAGGACCTAAGACAGACTCGGGAGACGCCCAGGACCTAACACAGACTCGACAGACCCCCAGGACCTAAGACAGACTCGACAGACCCCCAGGACCTAAGACAGACTCGGGAGACGCCCAGGACCTAACACAGACTCGACAGACCCCCAGGACCTAAGACAGACTCGGGAGACCCCCAGGACCTAAGACAGACTCGGGAGACGCCCAGGACCTAACACAGACTCGACAGACCCCCAGGACCTAAGACAGACTCGACAGACCCCCAGGACCTAAGACAGACTCGGGAGACGCCCAGGACCTAAGACAGACTCGACAGACCCCCAGGACCTAAGACAGACTCGACAGACCCCCAGGACCTAAGACAGACTCGGGAGACGCCCAGGACCTAACACAGACTCGACAGACCCCCAGGACCTAAGACAGACTCGGGAGACGCCCAGGACCTAAGACAGACTCGGGAGACGCCCAGGACCTAACACAGACTCGACAGACCCCCAGGACCTAAGACACGACTCGACAGACCCCCAGGACCTAAGACAGACTCGGGAGACGCCCAGGACCTAACACAGACTCGACAGACCCCAGGACCTAAGACAGACTCGGGAGACGCCCAGGACCTAAGACAGACTCGGGAGACGCCCAGGACCTAACACAGACTCGACAGACCCCCAGGACCTAAGACAGACTCGGGAGACCCCCAGGACCTAAGACAGACTCGGGAGACGCCCAGGACCTAAGACAGACTCGACAGACCCCAGGACCTAAGACAGACTCGACAGACCCCCAGGACCTAAGACAGACTCGGGAGACGCCCAGGACCTAACACAGACTCGACAGACCCCCAGGACCTAAGACAGTCTCGACAGACCCCCAGGACCTAAGACAGACTCGGGAGACGCCCAGGACCTAACACAGACTCGACAGACCCCCAGGACCTAAGACAGACTCGGCAGACCCCCAGGACCTAAGACAGACTCGGGAGACGCCCAGGACCTAACACAGACTCGACAGACCCCCCAGACCTAAGACAGACTCGACAGACCCCCAGGACCTAAGACAGACTCGGGAGACGCCCAGGACCTAACACAGACTCGACAGACCCCCAGGACCTAAGACAGACTCGGGAGACGCCCAGGACCTAAGACAGACTCGGGAGACGCCCAGGACCTAAGACAGACTCGACAGACCCCCAGGACCTAAGACAGACTCGGGAGACGCCCAGGACCTAACACAGACTCGACAGACCCCCAGGACCTAAGACAGACTCGGCAGACGCCCAGGACCTAAGACAGACTCGGGAGACGCCCAGGACCTAAGACAGACTCGACAGACCCCCAGGACCTAAGACAGACTCGGGAGACCCCCAGGACCTAAGACAGACTGAAGACCCCAGGACCCAAGGGAGACGCCCAGGACCTAAGACAGACTCGACAGACCCCCAGGACCTAAGACAGACTCGACAGACCCCCAGGACCTAAGACAGACTCGGGAGACGCCCAGGACCTAACACAGACTCGACAGACCCCCAGGACCTAAGACAGACTCGACAGACCCCCAGGACCTAAGACAGACTCGGGAGACGCCCAGGACCTAACACAGACTCGACAGACCCCCAGGACCTAAGACAGACTCGACAGACCCCCAGGACCTAAGACAGACTCGGGAGACGCCCAGGACCTAACACAGACTCGACAGACCCCCAGGACCTAAGACAGACTCGACAGACCCCCAGGACCTAAGACAGACTCGGGAGACGCCCAGGACCTAACACAGACTCGACAGACCCCCAGGACCTAAGACAGACTCGACAGACCCCCAGGACCTAAGACAGACTCGGGAGACGCCCAGGACCTAACACAGACTCGACAGACCCCCAGGACCTAAGACAGACTCGGGAGACGCCCAGGACCTAAGACAGACTCGACAGACCCCCAGGACCTAAGACAGACTCGGCAGACCCCCAGGACCTAAGACAGACTCGAGAGACGCCCAGGACCTAAGACAGACTCGACAGACCCCCAGGACCTAAGACAGACTCGGGAGACGCCCAGGACCTAAGACAGACTCGACAGACCCCCAGGACCTAAGACAGACTCGACAGACCCCCAGGACCTAAGACAGACTCGGGAGACCCCCAGGACCTAAGACAGACTCGGGAGACGCCCAGGACCTAAGACAGACTCGACAGACCCCCAGGACCTAAGACAGACTCGGGAGACGCCCAGGACCTAACACAGACTCGACAGACCCCCAGGACCTAAGACAGACTCGGCAGACCCCCAGGACCTAAGACAGACTCGGGAGACGCCCAGGACCTAAGACAGACTCGACAGACGCCCAGGACCTAAGACAGACTCGACAGACCCCCAGGACCTAAGACAGACTCGGGAGACGCCCAGGACCTAACACAGACTCGACAGACCCCCAGGACCTAAGACAGACTCGGCAGACCCCCAGGACCTAAGACAGACTCGGGAGACGCCCAGGACCTAACACAGACTCGACAGACCCCCAGGACCTAAGACAGACTCGGCAGACCCCCAGGACCTAAGACAGACTCGGGAGACGCCCAGGACCTAAGACAGACTCGGGAGACGCCCAGGACCTAAGACAGTCTCGACAGACCCCCAGGACCTAAGACAGACTCGGGAGACGCCCAGGACCTAACACAGACTCGACAGACCCCCAGGACCTAAGACAGACTCGACAGACCCCCAGGACCTAAGACAGACTCGGGAGACGCCCAGGACCTAACACAGACTCGACAGACCCCCAGGACCTAAGACAGTCTCGGCAGACCCCCAGGACCTAAGACAGACTCGGGAGACGCCCAGGACCTAACACAGACTCGACAGACCCCCAGGACCTAAGACAGACTCGGCAGACCCCCAGGACCTAAGACAGACTCGGGAGACGCCCAGGACCTAAGACAGACTCGACAGACCCCCAGGACCTAAGACAGACTCGACAGACCCCTAGGACCTAAGACAGACTCGGGAGACGCCCAGGACCTAAGACAGTCTCGACAGACCCCCAGGACCTAAGACAGACTCGGGAGACGCCCAGGACCTAACACAGACTCGACAGACCCCCAGGACCTAAGACAGTCTCGGACAGACCCCCAGGACCTAAGACAGACTCGGGAGACGCCCAGGACCTAACACAGACTCGACAGACCCCCAGGACCTAAGACAGACTCGACAGACCCCAGGACCTAAGACAGACTCGGGAGACGCCCAGGACCTAAGACAGACTCGACAGACCCCCAGGACCTAAGACAGACTCGGGAGACGCCCAGGACCTAACACAGACTCGACAGACCCCCAGGACCTAAGACAGTCTCGGCAGACCCCCAGGACCTAAGACAGACTCGGGAGACGCCCAGGACCTAACACAGACTCGACAGACCCCCAGGACCTAAGACAGACTCGGCAGACCCCCAGGACCTAAGACAGACTCGGGAGACCCCCAGGACCTAAGACAGACTCGGCAGACGCCCAGGACCTAAGACAGACTCGACAGACCCCCAGGACCTAAGACAGACTCGGGAGACGCCCAGGACCTAACACAGACTCGACAGACCCCCAGGACCTAAGACAGTCTCGACAGACCCCCAGGACCTAAGACAGACTCGGGAGACGCCCAGGACCTAACACAGACTCGACAGACCCCCAGGACCTAAGACAGTCTCGGCAGACCCCCAGGACCTAAGACAGACTCGGGAGACGCCCAGGACCTAAGACAGTCTCGACAGACCCCCAGGACCTAAGACAGACTCGACAGACCCCCAGGACCTAAGACAGACTCGGGAGACGCCCAGGACCTAACACAGACTCGACAGACCCCCAGGACCTAAGACAGACTCGACAGACCCCCAGGACCTAAGACAGACTCGACAGACCCCCAGGACCTAAGACAGACTCGGCAGACCCCCAGGACCTAAGACAGACTCGACAGACCCCCAGGACCTAAGACAGACTCGGGAGACGCCCAGGACCTAACACAGACTCGACAGACCCCCAGGACCTAAGACAGACTCGGGAGACGCCCAGGACCTAAGACAGACTCGGGAGACGCCCCAGGACCTAAGACAGACTCGACAGACCCCCCAGGACCTAAGACAGACTCGGGAGACGCCCAGGACCTAACACAGACTCGGCAGACCCCCAGGACCTAAGACAGACTCGACAGACCCCCAGGACCTAAGACAGACTCGGCAGACCCCCAGGACCTAAGACAGACTCGGGAGACGCCCAGGACCTAAGACAGACTCGACAGACCCCCAGGACCTAAGACAGACTCGACAGACCCCCAGGACCTAAGACAGACTCGGGAGACGCCCAGGACCTAACACAGACTCGACAGACCCCCAGGACCTAAGACAGACTCGGCAGACCCCCAGGACCTAAGACAGACTCGGGAGACGCCCAGGACCTAACACAGACTCGACAGACCCCCAGGACCTAAGACAGTCTCGACAGACCCCCAGGACCTAAGACAGACTCGGGAGACGCCCAGGACCTAACACAGACTCGACAGACCCCCAGGACCTAAGACAGACTCGACAGACCCCCAGGACCTAAGACAGACTCGGGAGACGCCCAGGACCTAAGACAGACTCGGCAGACCCCCAGGACCTAAGACAGACTCGGGAGACGCCCAGGACCTAACACAGACTCGACAGACCCCCAGGACCTAAGACAGACTCGGGAGACGCCCAGGACCTAAGACAGACTCGGGAGACGCCCAGGACCTAACACAGACTCGACAGACCCCCAGGACCTAAGACAGACTCGACAGACCCCCAGGACCTAAGACAGACTCGGGAGACGCCCAGGACCTAAGACAGACTCGACAGACCCCCAGGACCTAAGACAGACTCGGGAGACGCCCAGGACCTAACACAGACTCGACAGACCCCCAGGACCTAAGACAGACTCGACAGACCCCCAGGACCTAAGACAGACTCGGGAGACGCCCAGGACCTAAGACAGACTCGACAGACCCCCAGGACCTAAGACAGACTCGGGAGACGCCCAGGACCTAAGACAGACTCGGGAGACGCCCAGGACCTAAGACAGACTCGGGAGACGCCCAGGACCTAAGACAGACTCGACAGACCCCCAGGACCTAAGACAGACTCGGGAGACGCCCAGGACCTAACACAGACTCGACAGACCCCCAGGACCTAAGACAGACTCGGCAGACCCCAGGACCTAAGACAGACTCGGGAGACGCCCCAGGACCTAAGACAGACTCGACAGACCCCCAGGACCTAAGACAGACTCGGCAGACCCCCAGGACCTAAGACAGACTCGGGAGACCCCAGGACCTAAGACAGACTCGGCAGACCCCCAGGACCTAAGACAGACTCGACAGACCCCCAGGACCTAAGACAGACTCGGGAGACGCCCAGGACCTAAGGCAGACTCGACAGACCCCCAGGACCTAAGACAGACTCGGGAGACGCCCAGGACCTAAGACAGACTCGACAGACCCCCAGGACCTAAGACAGACTCGGCAGACCCCCAGGACCTAAGACAGACTCGGCAGACGCCCAGGACCTAAGACAGACTCGGAGACGCCCAGGACCTAACACAGACTCGACAGACCCCCAGGACCTAAGACAGACTCGGGAGACCCCCAGGACCTAAGACAGACTCGGGAGACGCCCAGGACCTAAGACAGACTCGACAGACCCCCAGGACCTAAGACAGACTCGGGAGACGCCCAGGACCTAACACAGACTCGACAGACCCCCAGGACCTAAGACAGACTCGGGAGACGCCCAGGACCTAAGACAGACTCGGCAGACCCCCAGGACCTAAGACAGACTCGGGAGACGCCCAGGACCTAACACAGACTCGACAGACCCCCAGGACCTAAGACAGACTCGGGAGACCCCCAGGACCTAAGACAGACTCGGGAGACCCCCAGGACCTAAGACAGACTCGACAGACCCCCAGGACCTAAGACAGACTCGGGAGAGCCCAGGACCTAAGACAGACTCGACAGACCCCCAGGACCTAAGACAGACTCGACAGACCCCCAGGACCTAAGACAGACTCGGGAGACGCCCAGGACCTAACACAGACTCGACAGACCCCCAGGACCTAGGACCTAAGACAGACTCGACAGACCCCCAGGACCTAAGACAGACTCGGGAGACGCCCAGGACCTAACACAGACTCGACAGACCCCCAGGACCTAAGACAGACTCGACAGACCCCCAGGACCTAAGACAGACTCGGGAGACGCCCAGGACCTAACACAGACTCGACAGACCCCCAGGACCTAAGACAGTCTCGACAGACCCCCAGGACCTAAGACAGACTCGGGAGACGCCCAGGACCTAACACAGACTCGACAGACCCCCAGGACCTAAGACAGTCTCGACAGACCCCCAGGACCTAAGACAGACTCGGGAGACGCCCAGGACCTAAGACAGACTCGAGAGACCCCCAGGACCTAAGACAGACTCGACAGACCCCCAGGACCTAAGACAGACTCGGGAGACGCCCAGGACCTAACACAGACTCGACAGACCCCCAGGACCTAAGACAGACTCGAGAGACCCCCAGGACCTAAGACAGACTCGACAGACCCCCAGGACCTAAGACAGACTCGGGAGACGCCCAGGACCTAACACAGACTCGACAGACCCCCAGGACCTAAGACAGACTCGGCAGACCCCCAGGACCTAAGACAGACTCGGGAGACGCCCAGGACCTAACACAGACTCGACAGACCCCCAGGACCTAAGACAGACTCGACAGACCCCCAGGACCTAAGACAGACTCGGGAGACGCCCAGGACCTAACACAGACTCGACAGACCCCCAGGACCTAAGACAGACTCGGGAGACCCCCAGGACCTAAGACAGACTCGGGAGACGCCCAGGACCTAAGACAGACTCGGGAGACGCCCAGGACCTAAGACAGACTCGACAGACCCCCAGGACCTAAGACAGACTCGGGATAAAGAGACGCCCAGGACCTAAGACAGACTCGACAGACCCCCAGGACCTAAGACAGACTCGGCAGACCCCCAGGACCTAAGACAGACTCGGGAGACGCCCAGGACCTAAGACAGACTCGAGAGACCCCCAGGACCTAAGACAGACTCGGGAGACGCCCAGGACCTAAGACAGACTCGGGAGACGCCCAGGACCTAACACAGACTCGACAGACCCCCAGGACCTAAGACAGACTCGGCAGACCCCCAGGACCTAAGACAGACTCGGGAGACGCCCAGGACCTAAGACAGACTCGACAGACCCCCAGGACCTAAGACAGACTCGGCAGACCCCCAGGACCTAAGACAGACTCGGGAGACGCCCAGGACCTAAGACAGACTCGGCAGACCCCCAGGACCTAAGACAGACTCGGGAGACCCCCAGGACCTAAGACAGACTCGGGAGACGCCCAGGACCTAACACAGACTCGACAGACCCCCAGGACCTAAGACAGACTCGGGAGACGCCCAGGACCTAAGACAGACTCGGGAGACGCCCAGGACCTAAGACAGACTCGACAGACCCCCAGGACCTAAGACAGACTCGGGAGACGCCCAGGACCTAAGACAGACTCGACAGACCCCCAGGACCTAAGACAGACTCGGGAGACCCCCAGGACCTAAGACAGACTCGGGAGACGCCCAGGACCTAAGACAGACTCGGCAGACCCCCAGGACCTAAGACAGACTCGACAGACCCCCAGGACCTAAGACAGACTCGGGAGACGCCCAGGACCTAAGACAGACTCGGCAGACGCCCAGGACCTAACACAGACTCGGCAGACCCCCAGGACCTAAGACAGACTCGGGAGACGCCCAGGACCTAAGACAGACTCGGGAGACGCCCAGGACCTAAGACAGACTCGACAGACCCCCAGGACCTAAGACAGACTCGGGAGACGCCCAGGACCTAACACAGACTCGACAGACCCCCAGGACCTAAGACAGACTCGGGAGACCCCCAGGACCTAAGACAGACTCGGGAGACGCCCAGGACCTAACACAGACTCGACAGACCCCCAGGACCTAAGACAGACTCGGGAGACGCCCAGGACCTAAGACAGACTCGGGAGACGCCCAGGACCTAAGACAGACTCGACAGACCCCCAGGACCTAAGACAGACTCGGGAGACGCCCAGGACCTAACACAGACTCGACAGACCCCCAGGACCTAAGACAGACTCGGGAGACGCCCAGGACCTAACACAGACTCGACAGACCCCCAGGACCTAAGACAGACTCGACAGACCCCCAGGACCTAAGACAGACTCGGGAGACGCCCAGGACCTAAGACAGACTCGACAGACCCCCAGGACCTAAGACAGACTCGGGACAGACGCCCAGGACCTAAGACAGACTCGGGAGACGCCCAGGACCTAAGACAGACAGACTCCCGGACCAGACCCCCAGGACCTAAGACAGACTCGGCAGACCCCAGGACCTAACACAGACTCGACAGACCCCCAGGACCTAAGACAGACTCGGGAGACGCCCAGGACCTAAGACAGACTCGGGAGACGCCCAGGACCTAAGACAGACTCGACAGACCCCCAGGACCTAAGACAGACTCGGGAGACGCCCAGGACCTAAGACAGACTCGGGAGACGCCCAGGACCTAACACAGACTCAACAGACCCCCAGGACCTAAGACAGACTCGGGAGACGCCCAGGACCTAAGACAGACTCGGGAGACGCCCAGGACCTAAGACAGACTCGGGAGACGCCCAGGACCTAAGACAGACTCGACAGACCCCCAGGACCTAAGACAGACTCGGGAGACGCCCAGGACCTAACACAGACTCGACAGACCCCCAGGACCTAAGACAGACTCGGGAGACGCCCAGGACCTAAGACAGACTCGGGAGACGCCCAGGACCTAACACAGACTCGACAGACCCCCAGGACCTAAGACAGACTCGGGAGACGCCCAGGACCTAAGACAGACTCGAGAGACGCCCAGGACCTAAGACAGACTCGGGAGACGCCCAGGACCTAAGACAGACTCGACAGACCCCCAGGACCTAAGACAGACTCGGGAGACGCCCAGGACCTAACACAGACTCGACAGACCCCCAGGACCTAAGACAGACTCGACAGACCCCCAGGACCTAAGACAGACTCGGGAGACGCCCAGGACCTAAGACAGACTCGGGAGACGCCCAGGACCTAAGACAGACTCGACAGACCCCCAGGACCTAAGACAGACTCGGGAGACGCCCAGGACCTAACACAGACTCGACAGACCCCCAGGACCTAAGACAGACTCGGGAGACCCCCAGGACCTAAGACAGACTCGGGAGACGCCCAGGACCTAAGACAGACTCGACAGACCCCCAGGACCTAAGACAGACTCGACAGACCCCCAGGACCTAAGACAGACTCAGGAGACGCCCAGGACCTAAGACAGACTCGACAGACCCCCAGGACCTAAGACAGACTCAGACAGACCCCAGGACCTAAGACAGACTCGGGAGACGCCCAGGACCTAACACAGACTCGACAGACCCCCAGGACCTAAGACAGACTCGGGAGACGCCCAGGACCTAAGACAGACTCGACAGACCCCCAGGACCTAAGACAGACTCGGGAGACGCCCAGGACCTAAGACAGACTCGAGAGACCCCCAGGACCTAAGACAGACTCGGGAGACGCCCAGGACCTAAGACAGACTCGGGAGACGCCCAGGACCTAACACAGACTCGACAGACCCCCAGGACCTAAGACAGACTCAGGAGACGCCCAGGACCTAAGACAGACTCGGGAGACGCCCAGGACCTAACACAGACTCGACAGACCCCCAGGACCTAAGACAGACTCGGGAGACCCCCAGGACCTAAGACAGACTCGGGAGACGCCCAGGACCTAAGACAGACTCGGGAGACGCCCAGGACCTAAGACAGACTCGACAGACCCCCAGGACCTAAGACAGACTCGGGAGACGCCCAGGACCTAAGACAGACTCGGCAGACCCCCAGGACCTAAGACAGACTCGGGAGACCCCCAGGACCTAAGACAGACTCGGGAGACGCCCAGGACCTAACACAGACTCGACAGACCCCCAGGACCTAAGACAGACTCGGGAGACGCCCAGGACCTAAGACAGACTCGGGAGACGCCCAGGACCTAACACAGACTCGACAGACCCCCAGGACCTAAGACAGACTCGACAGACCCCCAGGACCTAAGACAGACTCGGGAGACGCCCAGGACCTAACACAGACTCGACAGACCCCCAGGACCTAAGACAGACTCGGGAGACGCCCAGGACCTAAGACAGACTCGGGAGACGCCCAGGACCTAACACAGACTCGACAGACCCCCAGGACCTAAGACAGACTCGGGAGACGCCCAGGACCTAAGACAGACTCGGGAGACGCCCAGGACCTAACACAGACTCGACAGACCCCCAGGACCTAAGACAGACTCGGCAGACCCCCAGGACCTAAGACAGACTCGGGAGACGCCCAGGACCTAAGACAGACTCGACAGACCCCCAGGACCTAAGACAGACTCGGGAGACGCCCAGGACCTAAGACAGACTCGACAGACCCCCAGGACCTAAGACAGACTCGGGAGACGCCCAGGACCTAAGACAGACTCGGGAGACGCCCAGGACCTAACACAGACTCGGCAGACCCCCAGGACCTAAGACAGACTCGGGAGACCCCCAGGACCTAAGACAGACTCGGGAGACGCCCAGGACCTAAGACAGACTCGAGAGACGCCCAGGACCTAAGACAGACTCGGGAGACGCCCAGGACCTAAGACAGACTCGGGAGACGCCCAGGACCTAACACAGACTCGACAGACCCCCAGGACCTAAGACAGACTCGGCAGACCCCCAGGACCTAAGACAGACTCGGGAGACGCCCAGGACCTAAGACAGACTCGACAGACCCCCAGGACCTAAGACAGACTCGGGAGACGCCCAGGACCTAAGACAGACTCGGGAGACGCCCAGGACCTAAGACAGACTCGACAGACCCCCAGGACCTAAGACAGACTCGGGAGACCCCCAGGACCTAAGACAGACTCGGAGACCCCAGGACCTAAGACAGACTCGGGAGACCCCCAGGACCTAAGACAGACTCGACAGACCCCCAGGACCTAAGACAGACTCGGGAGACGCCCAGGACCTAAGACAGACTCGACAGACCCCCAGGACCTAAGACAGACTCGGGAGACCCCCAGGACCTAAGACAGACTCGGGAGACGCCCAGGACCTAAGACAGACTCGAGAGACCCCCAGGACCTAAGACAGACTCGGGAGACCCCCAGGACCTAAGACAGACTCGGGAGACGCCCAGGACCTAAGACAGACTCGACAGACCCCCAGGACCTAAGACAGACTCGACAGACCCCCAGGACCTAAGACAGACTCGGGAGACGCCCAGGACCTAACACAGACTCGACAGACCCCAGGACCTAAGACAGACTCGACAGACCCCCAGGACCTAAGACAGACTCGGGAGACCCCCAGGACCTAACACAGACTCGACAGACCCCCAGGACCCTAAGACAGACTCGGGAGACCCCCATGACCTAAGACAGACTCGGGAGACCCCCAGGACCTAAGACAGACTCGACAGACCCCCAGGACCTAAGACAGACTCGACAGACCCCCAGGACCTAAGACAGACTCGGGAGACGCCCAGGACCTAAGACAGACTCGGGAGACCCCCAGGACCTAAGACAGACTCGACAGACCCCCAGGACCTAAGACAGACTCGGGAGACGCCCAGGACCTAACACAGACTCGAGACAGACCCCCAGGACCTAACACAGACTCGACAGACCCCCAGGACCTAAGACAGACTCGGGAGACGCCCAGGACCTAACACAGACTCGACAGACCCCCAGGACCCAAGACAGACCCCCAGGACCTAACACAGACTCGACAGACCCCCAGGACCTAAGACAGACTCGGGAGACGCCCAGGACCTAAGACAGACTCGACAGACCCCCAGGACCTAAGACAGACTCGAGAGACCCCCAGGACCTAAGACAGACTCGGGAGACCCCCAGGACCTAAGACAGACTCGACAGACCCCCAGGACCTAAGACAGACCCCCAGGACCTAACACAGACTCGACAGACCCCCAGGACCTAAGACAGACTCGGCAGACGCCCAGGACCTAAGACAGACTCGGGAGACGCCCAGGACCTAAGACAGACTCGACAGACCCCCAGGACCTAAGACAGACTCGGGAGACGCCCAGGACCTAAGACAGACTCGACGAGACCCAGGACCTAACACAGACTCGACAGACCCCCAGGACCTAAGACAGACTCGGGAGACGCCCAGGACCTAACACAGACTCGACAGACCCCCAGGACCTAAGACAGACTCGGGAGACCCCCAGGACCTAAGACAGACTCGGGAGACGCCCAGGACCTAACACAGACTCGACAGACCCCCAGGACCTAAGACAGACTCGGGAGACCCCCAGGACCTAAGACAGACTCGGGAGACGCCCAGGACCTAAGACAGACTCGACAGACCCCCAGGACCTAAGACAGACTCGGGAGACGCCCAGGACCTAAGACAGACTCGGCAGACCCCCAGGACCTAAGACAGACTCGACAGACCCCCAGGACCTAAGACAGACTCGGGAGACGCCCAGGACCTAAGACAGACTCGGGAGACGCCCAGGACCTAAGACAGACTCGACAGACCCCCAGGACCTAAGACAGACTCGGGAGACGCCCAGGACCTAAGACAGACTCAACAGACCCCCAGGACCTAACACAGACTCGACAGACCCCCAGGACCTAAGACAGACTCGACAGACCCCCAGGACCTAAGACAGACTCGGGAGACGCCCAGGACCTAACACAGACTCGACAGACCCCCAGGACCTAAGACAGACTCGGGAGACGCCCAGGACCTAAGACAGACTCGGGAGACGCCCAGGACCTAAGACAGACTCGACAGACCCCCAGGACCTAAGACAGACTCGGGAGACCCCCAGGACCTAAGACAGACTCGGGAGACGCCCAGGACCTAAGACAGACTCGACAGACCCCCAGGACCTAAGACAGACTCGGGAGACGCCCAGGACCTAAGACAGACTCGGGAGACCCCCAGGACCTAAGACAGACTCGGGAGACGCCCAGGACCTAAGACAGACTCGGGAGACGCCCAGGACCTAAGACAGACTCGAGAGACCCCCAGGACCTAAGACAGACTCGGGAGACCCCCAGGACCTAAGACAGACTCGGGAGACGCCCAGGACCTAAGACAGACTCGGGAGACGCCCAGGACCTAAGACAGACTCGGGAGACGCCCAGGACCTAAGACAGACTCGGGAGACGCCCAGGACCTAAGACAGACTCGGGAGACGCCCAGGACCTAAGACAGACTCGGCAGACCCCCAGGACCTAAGACAGACTCGGGAGACGCCCAGGACCTAACACAGACTCGACAGACCCCCAGGACCTAAGACAGACTCGGGAGACCCCCAGGACCTAAGACAGACTCGGGAGACGCCCAGGACCTAAGACAGACTCGACAGACGCCCCAGGACCTAAGACAGACTCGGGAGACGCCCAGGACCTAAGACAGACTCGGGAGACGCCCAGGACCTAAGACAGACTCGGGACGCCCAGGACCTAAGACAGACTCGGGAGACGCCCAGGACCTAAGACAGACTCGGCAGACCCCCAGGACCTAAGACAGACTCGGCAGACCCCCAGGACCTAAGACAGACTCGGGAGACGCCCAGGACCTAAGACAGACTCAGACAGACCCCCAGGACCTAAGACAGACTCGGGAGACCCCCAGGACCTAAGACAGACTCGGGAGACGCCCAGGACCTAAGACAGACTCGACAGACCCCCAGGACCTAAGACAGACTCGAGAGACCCCCAGGACCTAAGACAGACTCGGGAGACGCCCAGGACCTAAGACAGACTCGGGAGACGCCCAGGACCTAAGACAGACTCGACAGACGCCCAGGACCTAAGACAGACTCGGGAGACGCCCAGGACCTAAGACAGACTCGACAGACCCCCAGGACCTAAGACAGACTCGGGAGACCCCCAGGACCTAAGACAGACTCGGGAGACGCCCAGGACCTAAGACAGACTCGGGAGACCCCCAGGACCTAAGACAGACTCGGGAGACGCCCAGGACCTAAGACAG
The DNA here is from genome assembly GCA_018150745.1 of Drosophila sucinea. Taxonomy (NCBI): domain Eukaryota; kingdom Metazoa; phylum Arthropoda; class Insecta; order Diptera; family Drosophilidae; genus Drosophila; species Drosophila sucinea. The sequence continues at coordinate 77,475 of JAECWP010000146.1, read as the reverse complement.
ACTCGACAGACCCCCAGGACCTAAGACAGACTCGGGGAGACGCCCAGGACCTAAGACAGACTCGGGAGACCCCCAGGACCTAAGACAGACTCGGGAGACGCCCAGGACCTAAGACAGACTCGACAGACCCCCAGGACCTAAGACAGACTCGGGAGACGCCCAGGACCTAAGACAGACTCGACAGACGCCCAGGACCTAAGACAGACTCGAGAGACGCCCAGGACCTAAGACAGACTCGGGAGACGCCCAGGACCTAAGACAGACTCGGGAGACCCCCAGGACCTAAGACAGACTCGACAGACCCCCAGGACCTAACACAGACTCGACAGACCCCCAGGACCTAAGACAGACTCGGGAGACCCCCAGGACCTAAGACAGACTCGGGAGACGCCCAGGACCTAAGACAGACTCGAGAGACGCCCAGGACCTAAGACAGACTCGGGAGACGCCCAGGACCTAAGACAGACTCGACAGACCCCCAGGACCTAAGACAGACTCGGGAGACGCCCAGGACCTAAGACAGACTCAACAGACCCCCAGGACCTAAGACAGACTCGGGAGACGCCCAGGACCTAACACAGACTCGACAGACCCCCAGGACCTAAGACAGACTCGGGAGACGCCCAGGACCTAAGACAGACTCGGGAGACGCCCAGGACCTAAGACAGACTCGGGAGACGCCCAGGACCTAACACAGACTCGAGAGACCCCCAGGACCTAAGACAGACTCGGGAGACGCCCAGGACCTAAGACAGACTCGGGAGACGCCCAGGACCTAAGACAGACTCGAGAGACCCCCAGGACCTAAGACAGACTCGGGAGACGCCCAGGACCTAAGACAGACTCGAGAGACCCCCAGGACCTAAGACAGACTCGAGAGACGCCCAGGACCTAAGACAGACTCGGGAGACCCCCAGGACCTAAGACAGACTCGGGAGACGCCCAGGACCTAAGACAGACTCGGGAGACGCCCAGGACCTAAGACAGACTCGAGAGACCCCCAGGACCTAAGACAGACTCGGGAGACGCCCAGGACCTAAGACAGACTCGGGAGACGCCCAGGACCTAAGACAGACTCGGGAGACCCCCAGGACCTAAGACAGACTCGGGAGACGCCCAGGACCTAAGACAGACTCGGGAGACGCCCAGGACCTAAGACAGACTCGACGGGACGCCCAGGACCTAAGACAGACTCGGGAGACGCCCAGGACCTAAGACAGACTCGGGAGACGCCCAGGACCTAAGACAGACTCGGCAGACCCCCAGGACCTAAGACAGACTCGGGAGACGCCCAGGACCTAAGACAGACTCGGGAGACGCCCAGGACCTAAGACAGACTCGGGAGACGCCCAGGACCTAAGACAGACTCGAGAGACCCCCAGGACCTAAGACAGACTCGGGAGACGCCCAGGACCTAAGACAGACTCGGGAGACGCCCAGGACCTAAGACAGACTCGGGAGACCCCCAGGACCTAAGACAGACTCGGGAGACGCCCAGGACCTAAGACAGACTCGGGAGACGCCCAGGACCTAAGACAGACTCGACAGACCCCCAGGACCCAAGACAGACCCCAGGACCTAAGACAGACTCGGGAGACGCCCAGGACCTAAGACAGACTCGGGAGACGCCCAGGACCTAAGACAGACTCGACAGACCCCCAGGACCTAAGACAGACTCGGGAGACGCCCAGGACCTAAGACAGACTCGGGAGACGCCCAGGACCTAAGACAGACTCGACAGACCCCCAGGACCTAAGACAGACTCGGGAGACGCCCAGGACCTAAGACAGACTCGGGAGACGCCCCAGGACCTAAGACAGACTCGGGAGACGCCCAGGACCTAAGACAGACTCGGGAGACGCCCAGGACCTAAGACAGACTCGACAGACCCCCAGGACCTAAGACAGACTCGGGAGACCCCCAGGACCTAAGACAGACTCGGGAGACGCCCAGGACCTAAGACAGACTCGGGAGACGCCCAGGACCTAAGACAGACTCGGGAGACGCCCAGGACCTAAGACAGACTCGGGAGACGCCCCAGGACCTAAGACAGACTCGGGAGACGCCCAGGACCTAAGACAGGACGCCCAGGACCTAAGACAGACTCGGGAGACCCCCAGGACCTAAGACAGACTCGGGAGACCCCCAGGACCTAAGACAGAGGCTCGAGAGACCCCCAGGACCTAAGACAGACTCGGGAGACGCCCAGGACCTAAGACAGACTCGAGAGACCCCCAGGACCTAAGACAGACTCGGGAGACGCCCAGGACCTAAGACAGACTCAAGGAGACCCCCAGGACCTAAGACAGACTCGGGAGACGCCCAGGACCTAAGACAGACTCGGGAGACGCCCAGGACCTAAGACAGACTCGGGAGACGCCCAGGACCTAAGACAGACTCGGGAGACGCCCAGGACCTAAGACAGACTCGGGAGACCCCCAGGACCTAAGACAGACTCGGGAGACGCCCCAGGACCTAAGACAGACTCGGGAGACCCCCAGGACCTAAGACAGACTCGGGAGACGCCCAGGACCTAAGACAGACTCGGGAGACGCCCAGGACCTAAGACAGACTCGGGAGACGCCCAGGACCTAAGACAGACTCGGGAGACGCCCAGGACCTAAGACAGACTCGGGAGACGCCCAGGACCTAAGACAGACTCGGCAGACCCCCAGGACCTAAGACAGACTCGGGAGACGCCCAGGACCTAAGACAGACTCGGGAGACGCCCAGGACCTAAGACAGACTCGGGAGACGCCCAGGACCTAAGACAGACTCGAGAGACGCCCAGGACCTAAGACAGACTCGGGAGACCCCCAGGACCTAAGACAGACTCGGGAGACGCCCAGGACCTAAGACAGACTCGGGAGACGCCCAGGACCTAAGACAGACTCGACAGACCCCCAGGACCTAAGACAGACTCGGGAGACGCCCAGGACCTAAGACAGACTCGACAGACCCCCAGGACCTAAGACAGACTCGGGAGACGCCCAGGACCTAAGACAGACTCGGGAGACGCCCAGGACCTAAGACAGACTCGGGAGACGCCCAGGACCTAAGACAGACTCGGGAGACGCCCAGGACCTAAGACAGACTCGGGAGACGCCCAGGACCTAAGACAGACTCGGGAGACGCCCAGGACCTAAGACAGACTCGACAGACGCCCAGGACCTAAGACAGACTCGGGAGACGCCCAGGACCTAAGACAGACTCGGGAGACGCCCAGGACCTAAGACAGACTCGGGAGACGCCCAGGACCTAAGACAGGCTCGGGAGACGCCCAGGACCTAAGACAGACTCGACAGACCCCCAGGACCTAAGACAGGCTCGGGAGACGCCCAGGACCTAAGACAGACTCGGGAGACGCCCAGGACCTAAGACAGACTCGGGAGACGCCCAGGACCTAAGACAGACTCGGGAGACGCCCAGGACCTAAGACAGACTCGGGAGACGCCCAGGACCTAAGACAGACTCGGGAGACGCCCCAGGACCTAAGACAGACTCGGGAGACGCCCAGGACCTAAGACAGACTCGGGAGACGCCCAGGACCTAAGACAGGCTCGGGAGACGCCCAGGACCTAAGACAGACTCGACAGACCCCCAGGACCTAAGACAGGCTCGGGAGACGCCCAGGACCTAAGACAGACTCGGGAGACGCCCAGGACCTAAGACAGACTCGGGAGACGCCCAGGACCTAAGACAGACTCGGGAGACGCCCAGGACCTAAGACAGACTCGGGAGACGCCCAGGACCTAAGACAGACTCGAGAGACGCCCAGGACCTAAGACAGACTCGAGAGACGCCCAGGACCTAAGACAGACTCGGGAGACGCCCAGGACCTAAGACAGACTCGGGAGACGCCCAGGACCTAAGACAGACTCGGGAGACGCCCAGGACCTAAGACAGACTCGGGAGACGCCCAGGACCTAAGACAGACTCGGGAGACGCCCAGGACCTAAGACAGACTCGGGAGACGCCCAGGACCTAAGACAGACTCGGGAGACGCCCAGGACCTAAGACAGACTCGGGAGACCCCCAGGACCTAAGACAGACTCGGGAGACGCCCAGGACCTAAGACAGACTCGGGAGACGCCCAGGACCTAAGACAGACTCGCAGGACTAAGAGACGCCCAGGACCTAAGACAGACTCGGGAGACGCCCAGGACCTAAGACAGACTCGGGAGACGCCCAGGACCTAAGACAGACTCGGGAGACGCCCAGGACCTAAGACAGACTCGGGAGACGCCCAGGACCTAAGACAGGCTCGGGAGACGCCCAGGACCTAAGACAGACTCGGAGACGCCCAGGACCTAAGACAGACTCGGGAGACCCCCAGGACCTAAGACAGACTCGGGAGACGCCCAGGACCTAAGACAGACTCGGGAGACGCCCAGGACCTAAGACAGACTCGGGAGACGCCCAGGACCTAAGACAGACTCGGGAGACGCCCCAGGACCTAAGACAGACTCGGGAGACGCCCAGGACCTAAGACAGACTCGGGAGACGCCCAGGACCTAAGACAGACTCGGGAGACGCCCAGGACCTAAGACAGACTCGGGAGACGCCCAGGACCTAAGACAGACTCGGGAGACGCCCAGGACCTAAGACAGACTCGGGAGACGCCCAGGACCTAAGACAGACTCGAGAGACCCCCAGGACCTAAGACAGACTCGGGGAGACGCCCAGGACCTAAGACAGACTCGAGAGACGCCCAGGACCTAAGACAGACTCGGGAGACGCCCAGGACCTAAGACAGACTCGGGAGACGCCCAGGACCTAAGACAGACTCGACAGACCCCCAGGACCTAAGACAGGCTCGGGAGACGCCCAGGACCTAAGACAGACTCGGGAGACGCCCAGGACCTAAGACAGACTCGGGAGACGCCCAGGACCTAAGACAGACTCGAGAGACCCCCAGGACCTAAGACAGACTCAGGAGACAGACGCCCAGGACCTAAGACAGACTCGGGAGACGCCCAGGACCTAAGACAGACTCGGGAGACGCCCAGGACCTAAGACAGGCTCGGGAGACGCCCAGGACCTAAGACAGACTCGGGAGACGCCCAGGACCTAAGACAGACTCGGGAGACGCCCAGGACCTAAGACAGACTCGGGAGACGCCCAGGACCTAAGACAGACTCGGGAGACGCCCAGGACCTAAGACAGACTCGGGAGACCCCCAGGACCTAAGACAGACTCGGGAGACGCCCAGGACCTAAGACAGACTCGGGAGACGCCCAGGACCTAAGACAGACTCGGGAGACGCCCAGGACCTAAGACAGACTCGGGAGACGCCCAGGACCTAAGACAGACTCGGGAGACGCCCAGGACCTAAGACAGACTCGGGAGACGCCCAGGACCTAAGACAGACTCGGGAGACGCCCAGGACCTAAGACAGACTCGGGAGACGCCCAGGACCTAAGACAGACTCGGGAGACGCCCAGGACCTAAGACAGACTCGGGAGACGCCCAGGACCTAAGACAGACTCGGGAGACGCCCAGGACCTAAGACAGACTCGGGAGACGCCCAGGACCTAAGACAGGCTCGGGAGACGCCCAGGACCTAAGACAGACTCGGGAGACGCCCAGGACCTAAGACAGACTCGGGAGACGCCCAGGACCTAAGACAGACTCGGGAGACGCCCAGGACCTAAGACAGACTCGGGAGACGCCCAGGACCTAAGACAGACTCGGGAGACGCCCAGGACCTAAGACAGACTCGGGAGACGCCCAGGACCTAAGACAGACTCGGGAGACGCCCAGGACCTAAGACAGACTCGGGAGACGCCCAGGACCTAAGACAGACTCGGGAGACGCCCAGGACCTAAGACAGACTCGAGAGAGCCCCCAGGACCTAAGACAGACTCGGGAGACGCCCAGGACCTAAGACAGACTCGGGAGACGCCCAGGACCTAAGACAGACTCGAGAGACCCCCAGGACCTAAGACAGACTCGGGAGACGCCCAGGACCTAAGACAGACTCGGGAGACGCCCAGGACCTAAGACAGACTCGGGAGACGCCCAGGACCTAAGACAGACTCGGGAGACGCCCAGGACCTAAGACAGACTCGGGAGACGCCCAGGACCTAAGACAGACTCGGGAGACGCCCAGGACCTAAGACAGACTCGGGAGACGCCCCAGGACCTAAGACAGACTCGGGAGACGCCCAGGACCTAAGACAGACTCGACAGACCCCCAGGACCTAAGACAGACTCGGGAGACGCCCAGGACCTAAGACAGACTCGGGAGACGCCCAGGACCTAAGACAGACTCGGGAGACGCCCAGGACCTAAGACAGACTCGGGAGACGCCCAGGACCTAAGACAGACTCGGGAGACGCCCAGGACCTAAGACAGGCTCGGGAGACGCCCAGGACCTAAGACAGACTCGGGAGACGCCCAGGACCTAAGACAGACTCGAGAGACCCCCAGGACCTAAGACAGACTCGGGAGACGCCCAGGACCTAAGACAGACTCGGGAGACGCCCAGGACCTAAGACAGACTCGGGAGACGCCCAGGACCTAAGACAGACTCGGGAGACGCCCAGGACCTAAGACAGACTCGGGAGACGCCCAGGACCTAAGACAGACTCGACAGACCCCCAGGACCTAAGACAGACTCGGGAGACGCCCAGGACCTAAGACAGACTCGACAGACCCCCAGGACCTAAGACAGACTCGGGAGACGCCCAGGACCTAAGACAGACTCGGGAGACGCCCAGGACCTAAGACAGACTCGGGAGACCCCCAGGACCTAAGACAGACTCGGGAGACGCCCAGGACCTAAGACAGACTCGGGAGACGCCCAGGACCTAAGACAGACTCGGCAGACCCCCAGGACCTAAGACAGACTCGGAGACGCCCAGGACCTAAGACAGACTCGGGAGACGCCCAGGACCTAAGACAGACTCGGGAGACGCCCAGGACCTAAGACAGACCCCCAGGACCTAAGACAGACTCGGGAGACGCCCAGGACCTAAGACAGACTCGGGAGACGCCCAGGACCTAAGACAGACTCGGGAGACGCCCAGGACCTAAGACAGACTCGGGAGACCCCCAGGACCTAAGACAGACTCGGGAGACGCCCAGGACCTAAGACAGACTCGGGAGACGCCCAGGACCTAAGACAGACTCAGGGAGACCCCCAGGACCTAAGACAGACTCGGGAGACGCCCAGGACCTAAGACAGACTCGGGAGACGCCCAGGACCTAAGACAGACTCGGGAGACGCCCAGGACCTAAGACAGACTCGGGAGACGCCCAGGACCTAAGACAGACTCGGGAGACGCCCAGGACCTAAGACAGACTCGGGAGACCCCCAGGACCTAAGACAGACTCGGGAGACGCCCAGGACCTAAGACAGACTCGGGAGACGCCCAGGACCTAAGACAGGCTCGGGAGACGCCCAGGACCTAAGACAGGCTCGGGAGACGCCCAGGACCTAAGACAGACTCGGGAGACGCCCAGGACCTAAGACAGACTCGGCAGACCCCCAGGACCTAAGACAGACTCAGGAGACGCCCAGGACCTAAGACAGACTCGGGAGACGCCCAGGACCTAAGACAGACTCGGGAGACGCCCAGGACCTAAGACAGACTCGGGAGACGCCCAGGACCTAAGACAGGCTCGGGAGACCCCCAGGACCTAAGACAGACTCGGGAGACGCCCAGGACCTAAGACAGGCTCGGGAGACGCCCAGGACCTAAGACAGACTCGACAGACCCCCAGGACCTAAGACAGACTCGGGAGACGCCCAGGACCTAAGACAGACTCGGGAGACCCCCAGGACCTAAGACAGACTCGGGAGACGCCCAGGACCTAAGACAGGCTCGGGAGACGCCCAGGACCTAAGACAGACTCGGGAGACGCCCAGGACCTAAGACAGACTCGGGAGACGCCCAGGACCTAAGACAGACTCGAGAGACGCCCAGGACCTAAGACAGACTCGGGAGACGCCCAGGACCTAAGACAGACTCGGGAGACGCCCAGGACCTAAGACAGACTCGGGAGACGCCCAGGACCTAAGACAGACTCGGGAGACGCCCAGGACCTAAGACAGACTCGGGAGACGCCCAGGACCTAAGACAGACTCGGGAGACGCCCAGGACCTAAGACAGGCTCGAGAGACCCCCAGGACCTAAGACAGACTCGGGAGACGCCCAGGACCTAAGACAGACTCGGGAGACGCCCAGGACCTAAGACAGACTCGGGAGACGCCCAGGACCTAAGACAGGCTCGGGAGACGCCCAGGACCTAAGACAGACTCGGGAGACGCCCAGGACCTAAGACAGACTCGGGAGACGCCCAGGACCTAAGACAGACTCGGGAGACCCCCAGGACCTAAGACAGACTCGGGAGACGCCCAGGACCTAAGACAGACTCGACAGACCCCCAGGACCTAAGACAGGCTCGGGAGACGCCCAGGACCTAAGACAGACTCGGGAGACGCCCAGGACCTAAGACAGGCTCGGGAGACGCCCAGGACCTAAGACAGACTCGGGAGACGCCCAGGACCTAAGACAGACTCGGGAGACGCCCAGGACCTAAGACAGACTCGGGAGACGCCCAGGACCTAAGACAGACTCGACCCCCAGGACCTAAGACAGACTCGGGAGACGCCCAGGACCTAAGACAGACTCGGGAGACGCCCAGGACCTAAGACAGACTCGGGAGACGCCCAGGACCTAAGACAGACTCGAGAGACCCCCAGGACCTAAGACAGACTCGGGAGACGCCCAGGACCTAAGACAGACTCGAGGAGACGCCCAGGACCTAAGACAGACTCGGGAGACGCCCAGGACCTAAGACAGACTCGGGAGACGCCCAGGACCTAAGACAGACTCGGGAGACGCCCAGGACCTAAGACAGACTCGGGAGACGCCCAGGACCTAAGACAGACTCGGGAGACGCCCAGGACCTAAGACAGACTCGGGAGACGCCCAGGACCTAAGACAGACTCGGGAGACGCCCAGGACCTAAGACAGACTCGGGAGACGCCCAGGACCTAAGACAGACTCGGGGAGACGCCCAGGACCTAAGACAGACTCGGGAGACGCCCAGGACCTAAGACAGACTCGGGGAGACGCCCAGGACCTAAGACAGACTCGGGAGACGCCCAGGACCTAAGACAGACTCGAGAGACGCCCAGGACCTAAGACAGACTCGGGAGACGCCCAGGACCTAAGACAGACTCGGGAGACGCCCAGGACCTAAGACAGACTCGGGAGACGCCCAGGACCTAAGACAGACTCGGGAGACGCCCAGGACCTAAGACAGACTCGGGAGACGCCCAGGACCTAAGACAGACTCGGGAGACGCCCAGGACCTAAGACAGACTCGGGAGACGCCCAGGACCTAAGACAGACTCGGGAGACGCCCAGGACCTAAGACAGACTCGGGAGACGCCCAGGACCTAAGACAGGCTCGGGAGACGCCCAGGACCTAAGACAGACTCGGGAGACGCCCAGGACCTAAGACAGACTCGAGAGACGCCCAGGACCTAAGACAGACTCGGGAGACGCCCAGGACCTAAGACAGGCTCGGGAGACGCCCAGGACCTAAGACAGACTCGGGAGACCCCCAGGACCTAAGACAGACTCGGGAGACGCCCAGGACCTAAGACAGACTCGGGAGACGCCCAGGACCTAAGACAGACTCGGGAGACGCCCAGGACCTAAGACAGACTCGGGAGACGCCCAGGACCTAAGACAGACTCGGGAGACGCCCAGGACCTAAGACAGACTCGGGGAGACCCCCAGGACCTAAGACAGACTCGGGAGACGCCCAGGACCTAAGACAGACTCGGGGAGACGCCCAGGACCTAAGACAGGCTCGGGAGACGCCCAGGACCTAAGACAGACTCGGGAGACGCCCAGGACCTAAGACAGACTCGGGAGACGCCCAGGACCTAAGACAGGCTCGGGAGACGCCCAGGACCTAAGACAGACTCGGGGAGACGCCCAGGACCTAAGACAGACTCGGGAGACGCCCAGGACCTAAGACAGACTCGGGAGACGCCCAGGACCTAAGACAGACTCGGGAGACGCCCAGGACCTAAGACAGACTCGGGAGACGCCCAGGACCTAAGACAGACTCGGGAGACGCCCAGGACCTAAGACAGACTCGGGAGACGCCCAGGACCTAAGACAGACTCGGGAGACGCCCAGGACCTAAGACAGACTCGGGAGACGCCCAGGACCTAAGACAGGCTCGAGAGACGCCCAGGACCTAAGACAGACTCGGGAGACGCCCAGGACCTAAGACAGACTCGAGAGACGCCCAGGACCTAAGACAGACTCGGGAGACGCCCAGGACCTAAGACAGACTCGGGAGACGCCCAGGACCTAAGACAGACTCGGGAGACGCCCAGGACCTAAGACAGACTCGGGAGACGCCCAGGACCTAAGACAGACTCGGGAGACCCCCAGGACCTAAGACAGACTCGGGAGACGCCCAGGACCTAAGACAGACTCGGGAGACGCCCAGGACCTAAGACAGGCTCGGGAGACGCCCAGGACCTAAGACAGACTCGGGAGACGCCCAGGACCTAAGACAGACTCGGGAGACGCCCAGGACCTAAGACAGACTCGGGAGACGCCCAGGACCTAAGACAGACTCGGGAGACGCCCAGGACCTAAGACAGACTCGGGAGACGCCCAGGACCTAAGACAGACTCGGGAGACGCCCAGGACCTAAGACAGACTCGGGAGACGCCCAGGACCTAAGACAGACTCGGGAGACGCCCAGGACCTAAGACAGACTCGGGAGACGCCCAGGACCTAAGACAGACTCGGGAGACGCCCAGGACCTAAGACAGGCTCGGGAGACGCCCAGGACCTAAGACAGACTCGGGAGACGCCCAGGACCTAAGACAGGCTCGGGAGACGCCCAGGACCTAAGACAGACTCGGGAGACGCCCAGGACCTAAGACAGACTCGGGAGACGCCCAGGACCTAAGACAGACTCGGGAGACGCCCAGGACCTAAGACAGACTCGGGAGACGCCCAGGACCTAAGACAGACTCGGGAGACGCCCAGGACCTAAGACAGACTCGGGAGACGCCCAGGACCTAAGACAGGCTCGGGAGACGCCCAGGACCTAAGACAGACTCGGGAGACGCCCAGGACCTAAGACAGACTCGGAGACGCCCAGGACCTAAGACAGGCTCGGGAGACGCCCAGGACCTAAGACAGACTCGGGAGACGCCCAGGACCTAAGACAGACTCGGGAGACGCCCAGGACCTAAGACAGACTCGGGAGACGCCCAGGACCTAAGACAGACTCGGGAGACGCCCAGGACCTAAGACAGGCTCGGGAGACGCCCAGGACCTAAGACAGACTCGGGAGACGCCCAGGACCTAAGACAGGCTCGGGAGACGCCCAGGACCTAAGACAGACTCGGGAGACGCCCAGGACCTAAGACAGACTCGGGAGACGCCCAGGACCTAAGACAGGCTCGGGAGACGCCCAGGACCTAAGACAGACTCGGGAGACGCCCAGGACCTAAGACAGGCTCGGGAGACGCCCAGGACCTAAGACAGACTCGGGAGACGCCCAGGACCTAAGACAGACTCGGGAGACGCCCAGGACCTAAGACAGACTCGGGAGACGCCCAGGACCTAAGACAGGCTCGGGAGACGCCCAGGACCTAAGACAGACTCGGGAGACGCCCAGGACCTAAGACAGACTCGGGAGACCCCCAGGACCTAAGACAGACTCGGGAGACGCCCAGGACCTAAGACAGACTCGGGAGACGCCCAGGACCTAAGACAGGCTCGGGAGACGCCCAGGACCTAAGACAGACTCGGGAGACGCCCAGGACCTAAGACAGACTCGGGAGACGCCCAGGACCTAAGACAGACTCGGGAGACGCCCAGGACCTAAGACAGACTCGGGAGACGCCCAGGACCTAAGACAGACTCGGGAGACGCCCAGGACCTAAGACAGACTCGGGAGACGCCCAGGACCTAAGACAGACTCGGGAGACGCCCAGGACCTAAGACAGACTCGGGAGACGCCCAGGACCTAAGACAGACTCGGGAGACGCCCAGGACCTAAGACAGACTCGGGAGACGCCCAGGACCTAAGACAGACTCAGGAAGACGCCCAGGACCTAAGACAGACTCGGGAGACGCCCAGGACCTAAGACAGACTCGGGAGACGCCCAGGACCTAAGACAGACGCGGGAGACGCCCAGGACCTAAGACAGACTCGGGAGACGCCCAGGACCTAAGACAGACTCGGGAGACGCCCAGGACCTAAGACAGACTCGGGAGACGCCCAGGACCTAAGACAGACTCGGGAGACGCCCAGGACCTAAGACAGACTCGGGAGACGCCCAGGACCTAAGACAGACTCGGGAGACGCCCAGGACCTAAGACAGGCTCGGGAGACGCCCAGGACCTAAGACAGACTCGGAGACGCCCAGGACCTAAGACAGACTCGGGAGACGCCCAGGACCTAAGACAGACTCGGGAGACGCCCAGGACCTAAGACAGGCTCGGGAGACGCCCAGGACCTAAGACAGACTCGGGAGACGCCCAGGACCTAAGACAGACTCGGGAGACGCCCAGGACCTAAGACAGACTCGGGAGACGCCCAGGACCTAAGACAGGCTCGGGAGACGCCCAGGACCTAAGACAGACTCGGGAGACGCCCAGGACCTAAGACAGGCTCGGGAGACGCCCAGGACCTAAGACAGACTCGGGAGACGCCCAGGACCTAAGACAGACTCGGGAGACGCCCAGGACCTAAGACAGACTCGGGAGACGCCCAGGACCTAAGACAGACTCGGGAGACGCCCAGGACCTAAGACAGACTCGGGAGACGCCCAGGACCTAAGACAGACTCGGGAGACGCCCAGGACCTAAGACAGACTCGGGAGACGCCCAGGACCTAAGACAGGCTCGGGAGACGCCCAGGACCTAAGACAGACTCGGGAGACGCCCAGGACCTAAGACAGGCTCGGGAGACGCCCAGGACCTAAGACAGACTCGGGAGACGCCCAGGACCTAAGACAGGCTCGGGAGACGCCCAGGACCTAAGACAGACTCGGGAGACGCCCAGGACCTAAGACAGGCTCGGGAGACGCCCAGGACCTAAGACAGACTCGGGAGACGCCCAGGACCTAAGACAGACTCTGGAGACGCCCAGGACCTAAGACAGACTCGGGAGACGCCCAGGACCTAAGACAGGCTCGGGAGACGCCCAGGACCTAAGACAGACTCTGGAGACGCCCAGGACCTAAGACAGACTCGGGAGACGCCCAGGACCTAAGACAGACTCGGGAGACGCCCAGGACCTAAGACAGACTCGGGAGACGCCCAGGACCTAAGACAGGCTCGGGAGACGCCCAGGACCTAAGACAGGCTCGGGAGACGCCCAGGACCTAAGACAGGCTCGGGAGACGCCCAGGACCTAAGACAGACTCGGGAGACGCCCAGGACCTAAGACAGGCTCGGGAGACGCCCAGGACCTAAGACAGACTCGGGAGACGCCCAGGACCTAAGACAGGCTCCGGAGACGCCCAGGACCTAAGACAGGCTCGGGAGACGCCCAGGACCTAAGACAGGCTCGGGAGACGCCCAGGACCTAAGACAGACTCGGGAGACGCCCAGGACCTAAGACAGGCTCGGGAGACGCCCAGGACCTAAGACAGACTCGGGAGACGCCCAGGACCTAAGACAGGCTCGGGAGACGCCCAGGACCTAAGACAGACTCGGGAGACGCCCAGGACCTAAGACAGGCTCGGGAGACGCCCAGGACCTAAGACAGACTCGGGGAGACGCCCAGGACCTAAGACAGACTCGGGAGACGCCCAGGACCTAAGACAGACTCGGGAGACGCCCAGGACCTAAGACAGACTCGGGAGACGCCCAGGACCTAAGACAGACTCGGGAGACGCCCAGGACCTAAGACAGACTCGGGAGACGCCCAGGACCTAAGACAGACTCGGGAGACGCCCAGGACCTAAGACAGGCTCGGGAGACGCCCAGGACCTAAGACAGACTCGGGAGACGCCCAGGACCTAAGACAGACTCGGGAGACGCCCAGGACCTAAGACAGGCTCGGGAGACGCCCAGGACCTAAGACAGACTCGGGAGACGCCCAGGACCTAAGACAGGCTCGGGAGACGCCCAGGACCTAAGACAGGCTCGGGAGACGCCCAGGACCTAAGACAGGCTCGGGAGACGCCCAGGACCTAAGACAGACTCGGGAGACGCCCAGGACCTAAGACAGACTCGGGAGACGCCCAGGACCTAAGACAGACTCGGGAGACGCCCAGGACCTAAGACAGGCTCGGGAGACGCCCAGGACCTAAGACAGACTCGGGAGACGCCCAGGACCTAAGACAGACTCGGGAGACGCCCAGGACCTAAGACAGGCTCGGGAGACGCCCAGGACCTAAGACAGACTCGGGAGACGCCCAGGACCTAAGACAGACTCGGGGAGACGCCCAGGACCTAAGACAGACTCGGGAGACGCCCAGGACCTAAGACAGGCTCGGGAGACGCCCAGGACCTAAGACAGACTCGGGAGACGCCCAGGACCTAAGACAGGCTCGGGAGACGCCCAGGACCTAAGACAGGCTCGGGAGACGCCCAGGACCTAAGACAGGCTCGGGAGACGCCCAGGACCTAAGACAGGCTCGGGAGACGCCCAGGACCTAAGACAGGCTCGGGAGACGCCCAGGACCTAAGACAGACTCGGGAGACGCCCAGGACCTAAGACAGGCTCGGGAGACGCCCAGGACCTAAGACAGACTCGGGAGACGCCCAGGACCTAAGACAGACTCGGGAGACGCCCAGGACCTAAGACAGGCTCGGGAGACGCCCAGGACCTAAGACAGGCTCGGGAGACGCCCAGGACCTAAGACAGGCTCGGGGAGACGCCCAGGACCTAAGACAGGCTCGGGAGACGCCCAGGACCTAAGACAGACTCGGGAGACGCCCAGGACCTAAGACAGGCTCGGGAGACGCCCAGGACCTAAGACAGACTCGGGAGACGCCCAGGACCTAAGACAGACTCGGGAGACGCCCAGGACCTAAGACAGACTCGGGAGACGCCCAGGACCTAAGACAGGCTCGGGAGACGCCCAGGACCTAAGACAGACTCGGGAGACGCCCAGGACCTAAGACAGGCTCGGGAGACGCCCAGGACCTAAGACAGGCTCGGGAGACGCCCAGGACCTAAGACAGGCTCGGGAGACGCCCAGGACCTAAGACAGACTCGGGAGACGCCCAGGACCTAAGACAGGCTCGGGAGACGCCCAGGACCTAAGACAGACTCGGGAGACGCCCAGGACCTAAGACAGACTCGGGAGACGCCCAGGACCTAAGACAGACTCGGGAGACGCCCAGGACCTAAGACAGACTCGGGAGACGCCCAGGACCTAAGACAGACTCGGGAGACGCCCAGGACCTAAGACAGGCTCGGGAGACGCCCAGGACCTAAGACAGACTCGGGAGACGCCCAGGACCTAAGACAGGCTCGGGAGACGCCCAGGACCTAAGACAGGCTCGGGAGACGCCCAGGACCTAAGACAGGCTCGGGAGACGCCCAGGACCTAAGACAGGCTCGGGAGACGCCCAGGACCTAAGACAGACTCGGGAGACGCCCAGGACCTAAGACAGGCTCGGGAGACGCCCAGGACCTAAGACAGGCTCGGGAGACGCCCAGGACCTAAGACAGGCTCGGGAGACGCCCAGGACCTAAGACAGACTCGGGAGACGCCCAGGACCTAAGACAGGCTCGGGAGACGCCCAGGACCTAAGACAGGCTCGGGAGACGCCCAGGACCTAAGACAGGCTCGGGAGACGCCCAGGACCTAAGACAGGCTCGGGAGACGCCCAGGACCTAAGACAGACTCGGGAGACGCCCAGGACCTAAGACAGACTCGGGGAGACGCCCAGGACCTAAGACAGACTCTGGGAGACGCCCAGGACCTAAGACAGGCTCGGGAGACGCCCAGGACCTAAGACAGGCTCGGGAGACGCCCAGGACCTAAGACAGACTCGGGAGACGCCCAGGACCTAAGACAGACTCGGGAGACGCCCAGGACCTAAGACAGGCTCGGGAGACGCCCAGGACCTAAGACAGACTCGGGAGACGCCCAGGACCTAAGACAGGCTCGGGAGACGCCCAGGACCTAAGACAGGCTCGGGAGACGCCCAGGACCTAAGACAGACTCGGGAGACGCCCAGGACCTAAGACAGGCTCGGGAGACGCCCAGGACCTAAGACAGACTCGGGGAGACGCCCAGGACCTAAGACAGGCTCGGGAGACGCCCAGGACCTAAGACAGGCTCGGGAGACGCCCAGGACCTAAGACAGGCTCGGGAGACGCCCAGGACCTAAGACAGGCTCGGGAGACGCCCAGGACCTAAGACAGGCTCGGGAGACGCCCAGGACCTAAGACAGGCTCGGGAGACGCCCAGGACCTAAGACAGACTCGGGAGACGCCCAGGACCTAAGACAGGCTCGGGAGACGCCCAGGACCTAAGACAGGCTCGGGAGACGCCCAGGACCTAAGACAGGCTCGGGAGACGCCCAGGACCTAAGACAGGCTCGGGAGACGCCCAGGACCTAAGACAGGCTCGGGAGACGCCCAGGACCTAAGACAGGCTCGGGAGACGCCCAGGACCTAAGACAGGCTCGGGAGACGCCCAGGACCTAAGACAGGCTCGGGAGACGCCCAGGACCTAAGACAGGCTCGGGAGACGCCCAGGACCTAAGACAGACTCGGGAGACGCCCAGGACCTAAGACAGGCTCGGGAGACGCCCAGGACCTAAGACAGGCTCGGGAGACGCCCAGGACCTAAGACAGACTCGGGAGACGCCCAGGACCTAAGACAGGCTCGGGAGACGCCCAGGACCTAAGACAGGCTCGGGAGACGCCCAGGACCTAAGACAGGCTCGGGGAGACGCCCAGGACCTAAGACAGACTCGGGAGACGCCCAGGACCTAAGACAGGCTCGGGAGACGCCCAGGACCTAAGACAGGCTCGGGAGACGCCCAGGACCTAAGACAGGCTCGGGAGACGCCCAGGACCTAAGACAGGCTCGGGAGACGCCCAGGACCTAAGACAGACTCGGGAGACGCCCAGGACCTAAGACAGGCTCGGGAGACGCCCAGGACCTAAGACAGACTCGGGAGACGCCCAGGACCTAAGACAGGCTCGGGAGACGCCCAGGACCTAAGACAGGCTCGGGAGACGCCCAGGACCTAAGACAGGCTCGGGAGACGCCCAGGACCTAAGACAGACTCGGGAGACGCCCAGGACCTAAGACAGGCTCGGGAGACGCCCAGGACCTAAGACAGACTCGGGAGACGCCCAGGACCTAAGACAGGCTCGGGAGACGCCCAGGACCTAAGACAGACTCGGGAGACGCCCAGGACCTAAGACAGGCTCGGGAGACGCCCAGGACCTAAGACAGGCTCGGGAGACGCCCAGGACCTAAGACAGGCTCGGGAGACGCCCAGGACCTAAGACAGGCTCGGGAGACGCCCAGGACCTAAGACAGGCTCGGGAGACGCCCAGGACCTAAGACAGACTCGGGAGACGCCCAGGACCTAAGACAGGCTCGGGAGACGCCCAGGACCTAAGACAGGCTCGGGAGACGCCCAGGACCTAAGACAGGCTCGGGAGACGCCCAGGACCTAAGACAGGCTCGGGAGACGCCCAGGACCTAAGACAGACTCGGGAGACGCCCAGGACCTAAGACAGGCTCGGGAGACGCCCAGGACCTAAGACAGACTCGGGAGACGCCCAGGACCTAAGACAGGCTCGGGAGACGCCCAGGACCTAAGACAGGCTCGGGAGACGCCCAGGACCTAAGACAGACTCGGGAGACGCCCAGGACCTAAGACAGGCTCTGGAGACGCCCAGGACCTAAGACAGGCTCGGGAGACGCCCAGGACCTAAGACAGGCTCGGGAGACGCCCAGGACCTAAGACAGACTCGGGAGACGCCCAGGACCTAAGACAGGCTCGGGAGACGCCCAGGACCTAAGACAGACTCGGGAGACGCCCAGGACCTAAGACAGGCTCGGGAGACGCCCAGGACCTAAGACAGACTCGGGAGACGCCCAGGACCTAAGACAGGCTCGGGAGACGCCCAGGACCTAAGACAGGCTCGGGAGACGCCCAGGACCTAAGACAGGCTCGGGAGACGCCCAGGACCTAAGACAGGCTCGGGAGACGCCCAGGACCTAAGACAGACTCGGGAGACGCCCAGGACCTAAGACAGGCTCGGGAGACGCCCAGGACCTAAGACAGGCTCGGGAGACGCCCAGGACCTAAGACAGGCTCGGGAGACGCCCAGGACCTAAGACAGGCTCGGGAGACGCCCAGGACCTAAGACAGGCTCGGGAGACGCCCAGGACCTAAGACAGGCTCGGGAGACGCCCAGGACCTAAGACAGGCTCGGGAGACGCCCAGGACCTAAGACAGACTCGGGAGACGCCCAGGACCTAAGACAGGCTCGGGAGACGCCCAGGACCTAAGACAGGCTCGGGAGACGCCCAGGACCTAAGACAGACTCGGGAGACGCCCAGGACCTAAGACAGGCTCGGGAGACGCCCAGGACCTAAGACAGGCTCGGGAGACGCCCAGGACCTAAGACAGGCTCGGGAGACGCCCAGGACCTAAGACAGGCTCGGGAGACGCCCAGGACCTAAGACAGGCTCGGGAGACGCCCAGGACCTAAGACAGGCTCGGGAGACGCCCAGGACCTAAGACAGGCTCGGGAGACGCCCAGGACCTAAGACAGACTCGGGAGACGCCCAGGACCTAAGACAGGCTCGGGAGACGCCCAGGACCTAAGACAGGCTCGGGAGACGCCCAGGACCTAAGACAGACTCGGGAGACGCCCAGGACCTAAGACAGACTCGGGAGACGCCCAGGACCTAAGACAGGCTCGGGAGACGCCCAGGACCTAAGACAGGCTCGGGAGACGCCCAGGACCTAAGACAGGCTCGGGAGACGCCCAGGACCTAAGACAGGCTCGGGAGACGCCCAGGACCTAAGACAGGCTCGGGAGACGCCCAGGACCTAAGACAGGCTCGGGAGACGCCCAGGACCTAAGACAGGCTCGGGAGACGCCCAGGACCTAAGACAGGCTCGGGAGACGCCCAGGACCTAAGACAGGCTCGGGAAGACGCCCAGGACCTAAGACAGACTCGGGAGACGCCCAGGACCTAAGACAGGCTCGGGAGACGCCCAGGACCTAAGACAGGCTCGGGAGACGCCCAGGACCTAAGACAGGCTCGGGAGACGCCCAGGACCTAAGACAGGCTCGGGAGACGCCCAGGACCTAAGACAGGCTCGGGAGACGCCCAGGACCTAAGACAGGCTCGGGAGACGCCCAGGACCTAAGACAGGCTCGGGAGACGCCCAGGACCTAAGACAGGCTCGGGAGACGCCCAGGACCTAAGACAGACTCGGGAGACGCCCAGGACCTAAGACAGACTCGGGAGACGCCCAGGACCTAAGACAGGCTCGGGAGACGCCCAGGACCTAAGACAGGCTCGGGAGACGCCCAGGACCTAAGACAGGCTCGGGAGACGCCCAGGACCTAAGACAGGCTCGGGAGACGCCCAGGACCTAAGACAGGCTCGGGAGACGCCCAGGACCTAAGACAGGCTCGGGAGACGCCCAGGACCTAAGACAGGCTCGGGAGACGCCCAGGACCTAAGACAGGCTCGGGAGACGCCCAGGACCTAAGACAGGCTCGGGAGACGCCCAGGACCTAAGACAGGCTCGGGAGACGCCCAGGACCTAAGACAGGCTCGGGAGACGCCCAGGACCTAAGACAGGCTCGGGAGACGCCCAGGACCTAAGACAGGCTCGGGAGACGCCCAGGACCTAAGACAGACTCGGGAGACGCCCAGGACCTAAGACAGGCTCGGGAGACGCCCAGGACCTAAGACAGGCTCGGGAGACGCCCAGGACCTAAGACAGGCTCGGGAGACGCCCAGGACCTAAGACAGGCTCGGGAGACGCCCAGGACCTAAGACAGGCTCGGGAGACGCCCAGGACCTAAGACAGACTCGGGAGACGCCCAGGACCTAAGACAGGCTCGGGAGACGCCCAGGACCTAAGACAGACTCGGGAGACGCCCAGGACCTAAGACAGGCTCGGGAGACGCCCAGGACCTAAGACAGGCTCGGGAGACGCCCAGGACCTAAGACAGGCTCGGGAGACGCCCAGGACCTAAGACAGGCTCTGGAGACGCCCAGGACCTAAGACAGGCTCGGGAGACGCCCAGGACCTAAGACAGGCTCGGGAGACGCCCAGGACCTAAGACAGGCTCGGGAGACGC
Organism: Drosophila sucinea; assembly: GCA_018150745.1. Lineage (NCBI taxonomy): Eukaryota > Metazoa > Arthropoda > Insecta > Diptera > Drosophilidae > Drosophila > Drosophila sucinea. The sequence goes on along the minus strand of JAECWP010000146.1, from coordinate 57,156 downwards.
CCAGGACCTAAGACAGACTCGGGAGACGCCCAGGACCTAAGACAGGCTCGGGAGACGCCCAGGACCTAAGACAGGCTCGGGAGACGCCCAGGACCTAAGACAGACTCGGGAGACGCCCAGGACCTAAGACAGGCTCGGGAGACGCCCAGGACCTAAGACAGGCTCGGGAGACGCCCAGGACCTAAGACAGGCTCGGGAGACGCCCAGGACCTAAGACAGGCTCGGGAGACGCCCAGGACCTAAGACAGGCTCGGGAGACGCCCAGGACCTAAGACAGGCTCGGGAGACGCCCAGGACCTAAGACAGGCTCGGGAGACGCCCAGGACCTAAGACAGGCTCGGGGAGACGCCCAGGACCTAAGACAGGCTCGGGGAGACGCCCAGGACCTAAGACAGGCTCGGGAGACGCCCAGGACCTAAGACAGGCTCGGGAGACGCCCAGGACCTAAGACAGACTCGGGAGACGCCCAGGACCTAAGACAGACTCGGGAGACGCCCAGGACCTAAGACAGGCTCGGGAGACGCCCAGGACCTAAGACAGGCTCGGGAGACGCCCAGGACCTAAGACAGGCTCGGGAGACGCCCAGGACCTAAGACAGGCTCTGGAGACGCCCAGGACCTAAGACAGGCTCGGGAGACGCCCAGGACCTAAGACAGGCTCGGGAGACGCCCAGGACCTAAGACAGGGAGACGCCCAGGACCTAAGACAGGCTCGGGAGACGCCCAGGACCTAAGACAGGCTCGGGAGACGCCCAGGACCTAAGACAGGCTCGGGAGACGCCCAGGACCTAAGACAGGCTCGGGAGACGCCCAGGACCTAAGACAGGCTCTGGAGACGCCCAGGACCTAAGACAGGCTCGGGAGACGCCCAGGACCTAAGACAGGCTCGGGAGACGCCCAGGACCTAAGACAGGCTCGGGAGACGCCCAGGACCTAAGACAGGCTCGGGAGACGCCCAGGACCTAAGACAGACTCGGGAGACGCCCAGGACCTAAGACAGGCTCGGGAGACGCCCAGGACCTAAGACAGGCTCGGGGAGACGCCCAGGACCTAAGACAGGCTCGGGAGACGCCCAGGACCTAAGACAGGCTCTGGAGACGCCCAGGACCTAAGACAGGCTCGGGAGACGCCCAGGACCTAAGACAGGCTCGGGAGACGCCCAGGACCTAAGACAGGCTCGGGAGACGCCCAGGACCTAAGACAGGCTCGGGAGACGCCCAGGACCTAAGACAGGCTCGGGAGACGCCCAGGACCTAAGACAGGCTCGGGAGACGCCCAGGACCTAAGACAGGCTCGGGAGACGCCCAGGACCTAAGACAGGCTCGGGAGACGCCCAGGACCTAAGACAGACTCGGGAGACGCCCAGGACCTAAGACAGGCTCTGGAGACGCCCAGGACCTAAGACAGGCTCGGGAGACGCCCAGGACCTAAGACAGGCTCGGGAGACGCCCAGGACCTAAGACAGGCTCTGGAGACGCCCAGGACCTAAGACAGGCTCGGGAGACGCCCAGGACCTAAGACAGGCTCTGGAGACGCCCAGGACCTAAGACAGGCTCGGGAGACGCCCAGGACCTAAGACAGGCTCGGGAGACGCCCAGGACCTAAGACAGGCTCGGGAGACGCCCAGGACCTAAGACAGGCTCGGGAGACGCCCAGGACCTAAGACAGACTCGGGAGACGCCCAGGACCTAAGACAGGCTCGGGAGACGCCCAGGACCTAAGACAGGCTCGGGAGACGCCCAGGACCTAAGACAGGCTCGGGAGACGCCCAGGACCTAAGACAGGCTCTGGGAGACGCCCAGGACCTAAGACAGGCTCGGGAGACGCCCAGGACCTAAGACAGGCTCGGGAGACGCCCAGGACCTAAGACAGGCTCGGGAGACGCCCAGGACCTAAGACAGGCTCTGGGAGACGCCCAGGACCTAAGACAGGCTCGGGAGACGCCCAGGACCTAAGACAGGCTCTGGAGACGCCCAGGACCTAAGACAGGCTCGGGAGACGCCCAGGACCTAAGACAGGCTCGGGAGACGCCCAGGACCTAAGACAGGCTCGGGAGACGCCCAGGACCTAAGACAGACTCGGGAGACGCCCAGGACCTAAGACAGGCTCGGGAGACGCCCAGGACCTAAGACAGGCTCGGGAGACGCCCAGGACCTAAGACAGGCTCGGGAGACGCCCAGGACCTAAGACAGGCTCGGGAGACGCCCAGGACCTAAGACAGGCTCTGGAGACGCCCAGGACCTAAGACAGGCTCGGGAGACGCCCAGGACCTAAGACAGGCTCGGGAGACGCCCAGGACCTAAGACAGGCTCGGGAGACGCCCAGGACCTAAGACAGGCTCGGGGAGACGCCCAGGACCTAAGACAGGCTCGGGAGACGCCCAGGACCTAAGACAGGCTCGGGAGACGCCCAGGACCTAAGACAGGCTCGGGAGACGCCCAGGACCTAAGACAGGCTCGGGAGACGCCCAGGACCTAAGACAGGCTCGGGAGACGCCCAGGACCTAAGACAGGCTCGGGAGACGCCCAGGACCTAAGACAGGCTCGGGAGACGCCCAGGACCTAAGACAGGCTCGGGAGACGCCCAGGACCTAAGACAGGCTCGGGAGACGCCCAGGACCTAAGACAGGCTCGGGAGACGCCCAGGACCTAAGACAGGCTCGGGAGACGCCCAGGACCTAAGACAGGCTCGGGAGACGCCCAGGACCTAAGACAGACTCAAGGGAGACGCCCAGGACCTAAGACAGGCTCGGGAGACGCCCAGGACCTAAGACAGGCTCGGGAGACGCCCAGGACCTAAGACAGGCTCGGGAGACGCCCAGGACCTAAGACAGGCTCGGGAGACGCCCAGGACCTAAGACAGGCTCGGGAGACGCCCAGGACCTAAGACAGGCTCGGGAGACGCCCAGGACCTAAGACAGACTCGGGAGACGCCCAGGACCTAAGACAGGCTCGGGAGACGCCCAGGACCTAAGACAGGCTCGGGAGACGCCCAGGACCTAAGACAGGCTCGGGAGACGCCCAGGACCTAAGACAGGCTCGGGAGACGCCCAGGACCTAAGACAGGCTCTGGGAGACGCCCAGGACCTAAGACAGGCTCGGGAGACGCCCAGGACCTAAGACAGGCTCGGGAGACGCCCAGGACCTAAGACAGGCTCGGGAGACGCCCAGGACCTAAGACAGGCTCGGGAGACGCCCAGGACCTAAGACAGGCTCGGGAGACGCCCAGGACCTAAGACAGACTCGGGAGACGCCCAGGACCTAAGACAGGCTCGGGAGACGCCCAGGACCTAAGACAGACTCGGGAGACGCCCAGGACCTAAGACAGGCTCGGGAGACGCCCAGGACCTAAGACAGGCTCGGGAGACGCCCAGGACCTAAGACAGGCTCGGGAGACGCCCAGGACCTAAGACAGGCTCTGGAGACGCCCAGGACCTAAGACAGGCTCGGGAGACGCCCAGGACCTAAGACAGGCTCGGGAGACGCCCAGGACCTAAGACAGGCTCGGGAGACGCCCAGGACCTAAGACAGGCTCGGGAGACGCCCAGGACCTAAGACAGGCTCGGGAGACGCCCAGGACCTAAGACAGACTCGGGAGACGCCCAGGACCTAAGACAGGCTCGGGAGACGCCCAGGACCTAAGACAGGCTCGGGAGACGCCCAGGACCTAAGACAGGCTCGGGAGACGCCCAGGACCTAAGACAGGCTCGGGAGACGCCCAGGACCTAAGACAGGCTCGGGAGACGCCCAGGACCTAAGACAGGCTCGGGAGACGCCCAGGACCTAAGACAGGCTCGGGAGACGCCCAGGACCTAAGACAGACTCGGGAGACGCCCAGGACCTAAGACAGGCTCGGGAGACGCCCAGGACCTAAGACAGGCTCGGGAGACGCCCAGGACCTAAGACAGGCTCGGGAGACGCCCAGGACCTAAGACAGGCTCGGGAGACGCCCAGGACCTAAGACAGGCTCGGGAGACGCCCAGGACCTAAGACAGGCTCGGGAGACGCCCAGGACCTAAGACAGGCTCGGGAGACGCCCAGGACCTAAGACAGGCTCGGGAGACGCCCAGGACCTAAGACAGGCTCGGGAGACGCCCAGGACCTAAGACAGGCTCGGGAGACGCCCAGGACCTAAGACAGGCTCGGGAGACGCCCAGGACCTAAGACAGGCTCGGGAGACGCCCAGGACCTAAGACAGGCTCGGGAGACGCCCAGGACCTAAGACAGGCTCGGGAGACGCCCAGGACCTAAGACAGGCTCGGGAGACGCCCAGGACCTAAGACAGGCTCGGGAGACGCCCAGGACCTAAGACAGGCTCGGGAGACGCCCAGGACCTAAGACAGGCTCGGGAGACGCCCAGGACCTAAGACAGGCTCGGGAGACGCCCAGGACCTAAGACAGGCTCGGGAGACGCCCAGGACCTAAGACAGGCTCGGGAGACGCCCAGGACCTAAGACAGGCTCGGGAGACGCCCAGGACCTAAGACAGGCTCGGGAGACGCCCAGGACCTAAGACAGGCTCGGGAGACGCCCAGGACCTAAGACAGGCTCGGGAGACGCCCAGGACCTAAGACAGGCTCGGGAGACGCCCAGGACCTAAGACAGGCTCGGGAGACGCCCAGGACCTAAGACAGGCTCGGGAGACGCCCAGGACCTAAGACAGGCTCGGGAGACGCCCAGGACCTAAGACAGGCTCGGGAGACGCCCAGGACCTAAGACAGGCTCGGGAGACGCCCAGGACCTAAGACAGGCTCGGGAGACGCCCAGGACCTAAGACAGGCTCGGGAGACGCCCAGGACCTAAGACAGGCTCGGGAGACGCCCAGGACCTAAGACAGGCTCGGGAGACGCCCAGGACCTAAGACAGGCTCGGGAGACGCCCAGGACCTAAGACAGGCTCTGGAGACGCCCAGGACCTAAGACAGGCTCGGGAGACGCCCAGGACCTAAGACAGGCTCGGGAGACGCCCAGGACCTAAGACAGGCTCGGGAGACGCCCAGGACCTAAGACAGGCTCGGGAGACGCCCAGGACCTAAGACAGGCTCGGGAGACGCCCAGGACCTAAGACAGACTCGGGAGACGCCCAGGACCTAAGACAGGCTCGGGAGACGCCCAGGACCTAAGACAGGCTCGGGAGACGCCCAGGACCTAAGACAGGCTCGGGAGACGCCCAGGACCTAAGACAGGCTCGGGAGACGCCCAGGACCTAAGACAGGCTCTGGAGACGCCCAGGACCTAAGACAGGCTCGGGAGACGCCCAGGACCTAAGACAGGCTCGGGAGACGCCCAGGACCTAAGACAGGCTCGGGAGACGCCCAGGACCTAAGACAGGCTCGGGAGACGCCCAGGACCTAAGACAGGCTCGGGAGACGCCCAGGACCTAAGACAGGCTCGGGAGACGCCCAGGACCTAAGACAGACTCGGGAGACGCCCAGGACCTAAGACAGGCTCGGGAGACGCCCAGGACCTAAGACAGGCTCAGGAGACGCCCAGGACCTAAGACAGGCTCGGGAGACGCCCAGGACCTAAGACAGGCTCGGGAGACGCCCAGGACCTAAGACAGGCTCGGGAGACGCCCAGGACCTAAGACAGGCTCGGGAGACGCCCAGGACCTAAGACAGACTCGGGAGACGCCCAGGACCTAAGACAGGCTCGGGAGACGCCCAGGACCTAAGACAGGCTCGGGAGACGCCCAGGACCTAAGACAGGCTCGGGAGACGCCCAGGACCTAAGACAGGCTCGGGAGACGCCCAGGACCTAAGACAGGCTCGGGAGACGCCCAGGACCTAAGACAGGCTCGGGAGACGCCCAGGACCTAAGACAGGCTCGGGAGACGCCCAGGACCTAAGACAGGCTCGGGAGACGCCCAGGACCTAAGACAGGCTCGGGAGACGCCCAGGACCTAAGACAGGCTCGGGAGACGCCCAGGACCTAAGACAGGCTCGGGAGACGCCCAGGACCTAAGACAGGCTCGGGAGACGCCCAGGACCTAAGACAGGCTCGGGAGACGCCCAGGACCTAAGACAGGCTCGGGAGACGCCCAGGACCTAAGACAGGCTCGGGAGACGCCCAGGACCTAAGACAGGCTCGGGAGACGCCCAGGACCTAAGACAGGCTCGGGAGACGCCCAGGACCTAAGACAGGCTCGGGAGACGCCCAGGACCTAAGACAGGCTCGGGAGACGCCCAGGACCTAAGACAGGCTCGGGGAGACGCCCAGGACCTAAGACAGGCTCGGGAGACGCCCAGGACCTAAGACAGGCTCGGGAGACGCCCAGGACCTAAGACAGGCTCGGGAGACGCCCAGGACCTAAGACAGGCTCGGGAGACGCCCAGGACCTAAGACAGGCTCGGGAGACGCCCAGGACCTAAGACAGGCTCGGGAGACGCCCAGGACCTAAGACAGGCTCGGGAGACGCCCAGGACCTAAGACAGGCTCGGGAGACGCCCAGGACCTAAGACAGGCTCGGGAGACGCCCAGGACCTAAGACAGGCTCGGGAGACGCCCAGGACCTAAGACAGGCTCGGGAGACGCCCAGGACCTAAGACAGACTCGGGAGACGCCCAGGACCTAAGACAGGCTCGGGAGACGCCCAGGACCTAAGACAGGCTCGGGAGACGCCCAGGACCTAAGACAGGCTCGGGAGACGCCCAGGACCTAAGACAGGCTCGGGAGACGCCCAGGACCTAAGACAGGCTCGGGAGACGCCCAGGACCTAAGACAGGCTCGGGAGACGCCCAGGACCTAAGACAGGCTCGGGAGACGCCCAGGACCTAAGACAGGCTCGGGAGACGCCCAGGACCTAAGACAGGCTCGGGAGACGCCCAGGACCTAAGACAGGCTCGGGAGACGCCCAGGACCTAAGACAGGCTCGGGAGACGCCCAGGACCTAAGACAGGCTCGGGAGACGCCCAGGACCTAAGACAGGCCAGGACTCTGGAGACGCCCAGGACCTAAGACAGGCTCGGGAGACGCCCAGGACCTAAGACAGGCTCGGGAGACGCCCAGGACCTAAGACAGGCTCGGGAGACGCCCAGGACCTAAGACAGGCTCGGGAGACGCCCAGGACCTAAGACAGGCTCGGGAGACGCCCAGGACCTAAGACAGGCTCTGGAGACGCCCAGGACCTAAGACAGGCTCGGGAGACGCCCAGGACCTAAGACAGGCTCGGGAGACGCCCAGGACCTAAGACAGGCTCGGGAGACGCCCAGGACCTAAGACAGGCTCGGGAGACGCCCAGGACCTAAGACAGGCTCGGGAGACGCCCAGGACCTAAGACAGGCTCGGGAGACGCCCAGGACCTAAGACAGGCTCGGGAGACGCCCAGGACCTAAGACAGGCTCGGGAGACGCCCAGGACCTAAGACAGGCTCGGGAGACGCCCAGGACCTAAGACAGGCTCGGGAGACGCCCAGGACCTAAGACAGGCTCGGGAGACGCCCAGGACCTAAGACAGACTCGGGAGACGCCCAGGACCTAAGACAGGCTCGGGAGACGCCCAGGACCTAAGACAGGCTCGGGAGACGCCCAGGACCTAAGACAGGCTCGGGAGACGCCCAGGACCTAAGACAGGCTCGGGAGACGCCCAGGACCTAAGACAGGCTCGGGAGACGCCCAGGACCTAAGACAGGCTCGGGAGACGCCCAGGACCTAAGACAGGCTCGGGAGACGCCCAGGACCTAAGACAGGCTCGGGAGACGCCCAGGACCTAAGACAGGCTCGGGAGACGCCCAGGACCTAAGACAGGCTCGGGAGACGCCCAGGACCTAAGACAGGCTCAGGGAGACGCCCAGGACCTAAGACAGGCTCGGGAGACGCCCAGGACCTAAGACAGGCTCGGGAGACGCCCAGGACCTAAGACAGGCTCGGGAGACGCCCAGGACCTAAGACAGGCTCGGGAGACGCCCAGGACCTAAGACAGACTCGGGAGACGCCCAGGACCTAAGACAGGCTCGGGAGACGCCCAGGACCTAAGACAGGCTCGGGAGACGCCCAGGACCTAAGACAGGCTCGGGAGACGCCCAGGACCTAAGACAGGCTCGGGAGACGCCCAGGACCTAAGACAGGCTCGGGAGACGCCCAGGACCTAAGACAGGCTCGGGAGACGCCCAGGACCTAAGACAGGCTCGGGAGACGCCCAGGACCTAAGACAGGCTCGGGAGACGCCCAGGACCTAAGACAGGCTCGGGAGACGCCCAGGACCTAAGACAGGCTCGGGAGACGCCCAGGACCTAAGACAGGCTCGGGAGACGCCCAGGACCTAAGACAGGCTCGGGAGACGCCCAGGACCTAAGACAGGCTCGGGAGACGCCCAGGACCTAAGACAGGCTCGGGAGACGCCCAGGACCTAAGACAGGCTCGGGAGACGCCCAGGACCTAAGACAGGCTCGGGAGACGCCCAGGACCTAAGACAGGCTCGGGAGACGCCCAGGACCTAAGACAGGCTCGGGAGACGCCCAGGACCTAAGACAGGCTCGGGAGACGCCCAGGACCTAAGACAGGCTCGGGAGACGCCCAGGACCTAAGACAGGCTCTGGGAGACGCCCAGGACCTAAGACAGGCTCGGGAGACGCCCAGGACCTAAGACAGGCTCGGGAGACGCCCAGGACCTAAGACAGGCTCGGGAGACGCCCAGGACCTAAGACAGGCTCGGGAGACGCCCAGGACCTAAGACAGGCTCGGGAGACGCCCAGGACCTAAGACAGACTCGGGAGACGCCCAGGACCTAAGACAGGCTCGGGAGACGCCCAGGACCTAAGACAGGCTCGGGAGACGCCCAGGACCTAAGACAGGCTCGGGAGACGCCCAGGACCTAAGACAGGCTCGGGAGACGCCCAGGACCTAAGACAGGCTCGGGAGACGCCCAGGACCTAAGACAGGCTCGGGAGACGCCCAGGACCTAAGACAGGCTCGGGAGACGCCCAGGACCTAAGACAGGCTCAGGAGACGCCCAGGACCTAAGACAGGCTCGGGAGACGCCCAGGACCTAAGACAGGCTCGGGAGACGCCCAGGACCTAAGACAGGCTCGGGAGACGCCCAGGACCTAAGACAGGCTCGGGAGACGCCCAGGACCTAAGACAGGCTCTGGAGACGCCCAGGACCTAAGACAGGCTCGGGAGACGCCCAGGACCTAAGACAGGCTCGGGAGACGCCCAGGACCTAAGACAGGCTCGGGAGACGCCCAGGACCTAAGACAGGCTCGGGAGACGCCCAGGACCTAAGACAGGCTCGGGAGACGCCCAGGACCTAAGACAAGACAGGCTCGGGAGACGCCCAGGACCTAAGACAGGCTCGGGAGACGCCCAGGACCTAAGACAGGCTCGGGAGGACGCCCAGGACCTAAGACAGGCTCGGGAGACGCCCAGGACCTAAGACAGGCTCGGGAGACGCCCAGGACCTAAGACAGGCTCGGGAGACGCCCAGGACCTAAGACAGGCTCGGGAGACGCCCAGGACCTAAGACAGGCTCGGGAGACGCCCAGGACCTAAGACAGGCTCGGGAGACGCCCAGGACCTAAGACAGACTCGGGAGACGCCCAGGACCTAAGACAGGCTCGGGAGACGCCCAGGACCTAAGACAGGCTCGGGAGACGCCCAGGACCTAAGACAGGCTCGGGAGACGCCCAGGACCTAAGACAGGCTCGGGAGACGCCCAGGACCTAAGACAGGCTCGGGAGACGCCCAGGACCTAAGACAGGCTCGGGAGACGCCCAGGACCTAAGACAGGCTCGGGAGACGCCCAGGACCTAAGACAGGCTCGGGAGACGCCCAGGACCTAAGACAGGCTCGGGAGACGCCCAGGACCTAAGACAGGCTCGGGAGACGCCCAGGACCTAAGACAGACTCGGGAGACGCCCAGGACCTAAGACAGGCTCGGGAGACGCCCAGGACCTAAGACAGGCTCGGGAGACGCCCAGGACCTAAGACAGGCTCGGGAGACGCCCAGGACCTAAGACAGGCTCGGGAGACGCCCAGGACCTAAGACAGGCTCGGGAGACGCCCAGGACCTAAGACAGGCTCGGGAGACGCCCAGGACCTAAGACAGGCTCGGGAGGACGCCCAGGACCTAAGACAGGCTCGGGACGCCCAGGACCTAAGACAGGCTCGGGAGACGCCCAGGACCTAAGACAGGCTCGGGAGACGCCCAGGACCTAAGACAGGCTCGGGAGACGCCCAGGACCTAAGACAGGCTCTGGAGACGCCCAGGACCTAAGACAGGCTCGGGAGACGCCCAGGACCTAAGACAGGCTCGGGAGACGCCCAGGACCTAAGACAGGCTCGGGAGACGCCCAGGACCTAAGACAGGCTCGGGAGACGCCCAGGACCTAAGACAGGCTCGGGAGACGCCCAGGACCTAAGACAGGCTCGGGGAGACGCCCAGGACCTAAGACAGGCTCGGGAGACGCCCAGGACCTAAGACAGGCTCGGGAGACGCCCAGGACCTAAGACAGGCTCGGGAGACGCCCAGGACCTAAGACAGGCTCGGGAGACGCCCAGGACCTAAGACAGGCTCGGGAGACGCCCAGGACCTAAGACAGGCTCGGGAGACGCCCAGGACCTAAGACAGGCTCGGGAGACGCCCAGGACCTAAGACAGGCTCGGGAGACGCCCAGGACCTAAGACAGGCTCGGGAGACGCCCAGGACCTAAGACAGGCTCGGGAGACGCCCAGGACCTAAGACAGGCTCGGGAGACGCCCAGGACCTAAGACAGGCTCGGGAGACGCCCAGGACCTAAGACAGGCTCGGGAGACGCCCAGGACCTAAGACAGGCTCGGGAGACGCCCAGGACCTAAGACAGGCTCGGGAGACGCCCAGGACCTAAGACAGGCTCGGGAGACGCCCAGGACCTAAGACAGGCTCGGGAGACGCCCAGGACCTAAGACAGGCTCGGGAGACGCCCAGGACCTAAGACAGGCTCGGGAGACGCCCAGGACCTAAGACAGGCTCGGGAGACGCCCAGGACCTAAGACAGGCTCGGGAGACGCCCAGGACCTAAGACAGGCTCGGGAGACGCCCAGGACCTAAGACAGGCTCGGGAGACGCCCAGGACCTAAGACAGGCTCTGGAGACGCCCAGGACCTAAGACAGGCTCGGGAGACGCCCAGGACCTAAGACAGGCTCGGGAGACGCCCAGGACCTAAGACAGGCTCGGGAGACGCCCAGGACCTAAGACAGGCTCGGGAGACGCCCAGGACCTAAGACAGGCTCGGGAGACGCCCAGGACCTAAGACAGGCTCGGGAGACGCCCAGGACCTAAGACAGGCTCGGGAGACGCCCAGGACCTAAGACAGGCTCGGGAGACGCCCAGGACCTAAGACAGGCTCGGGAGACGCCCAGGACCTAAGACAGGCTCGGGAGACGCCCAGGACCTAAGACAGGCTCGGGAGACGCCCAGGACCTAAGACAGGCTCGGGAGACGCCCAGGACCTAAGACAGGCTCGGGAGACGCCCAGGACCTAAGACAGGCTCTGGAGACGCCCAGGACCTAAGACAGGCTCGGGAGACGCCCAGGACCTAAGACAGGCTCGGGAGACGCCCAGGACCTAAGACAGGCTCGGGAGACGCCCAGGACCTAAGACAGGCTCGGGAGACGCCCAGGACCTAAGACAGGCTCGGGAGACGCCCAGGACCTAAGACAGGCTCGGGAGACGCCCAGGACCTAAGACAGGCTCGGGAGACGCCCAGGACCTAAGACAGGCTCGGGAGACGCCCAGGACCTAAGACAGGCTCGGGAGACGCCCAGGACCTAAGACAGGCTCGGGAGACGCCCAGGACCTAAGACAGGCTCGGGAGACGCCCAGGACCTAAGACAGGCTCGGGAGACGCCCAGGACCTAAGACAGGCTCGGGAGACGCCCAGGACCTAAGACAGGCTCGGGAGACGCCCAGGACCTAAGACAGGCTCGGGAGACGCCCAGGACCTAAGACAGGCTCGGGAGACGCCCAGGACCTAAGACAGGCTCGGGAGACGCCCAGGACCTAAGACAGGCTCGGGAGACGCCCAGGACCTAAGACAGGCTCGGGAGACGCCCAGGACCTAAGACAGGCTCGGGAGACGCCCAGGACCTAAGACAGGCTCGGGAGACGCCCAGGACCTAAGACAGGCTCGGGAGACGCCCAGGACCTAAGACAGGCTCGGGAGACGCCCAGGACCTAAGACAGGCTCGGGAGACGCCCAGGACCTAAGACAGGCTCGGGAGACGCCCAGGACCTAAGACAGGCTCGGGAGACGCCCAGGACCTAAGACAGGCTCGGGAGACGCCCAGGACCTAAGACAGGCTCGGGAGACGCCCAGGACCTAAGACAGGCTCGGGAGACGCCCAGGACCTAAGACAGGCTCGGGAGACGCCCAGGACCTAAGACAGGCTCGGGAGACGCCCAGGACCTAAGACAGGCTCGGGAGACGCCCAGGACCTAAGACAGGCTCGGGAGACGCCCAGGACCTAAGACAGGCTCGGGAGACGCCCAGGACCTAAGACAGGCTCTGGAGACGCCCAGGACCTAAGACAGGCTCGGGAGACGCCCAGGACCTAAGACAGGCTCGGGAGACGCCCAGGACCTAAGACAGGCTCGGGAGACGCCCAGGACCTAAGACAGGCTCGGGAGACGCCCAGGACCTAAGACAGGCTCGGGAGACGCCCAGGACCTAAGACAGGCTCGGGAGACGCCCAGGACCTAAGACAGGCTCGGGAGACGCCCAGGACCTAAGACAGGCTCGGGAGACGCCCAGGACCTAAGACAGGCTCGGGAGACGCCCAGGACCTAAGACAGGCTCGGGAGACGCCCAGGACCTAAGACAGGCTCGGGAGACGCCCAGGACCTAAGACAGGCTCGGGAGACGCCCAGGACCTAAGACAGGCTCGGGAGACGCCCAGGACCTAAGACAGGCTCGGGAGACGCCCAGGACCTAAGACAGGCTCGGGAGACGCCCAGGACCTAAGACAGGCTCGGGAGACGCCCAGGACCTAAGACAGACTCGGGAGACGCCCAGGACCTAAGACAGGCTCGGGAGACGCCCAGGACCTAAGACAGGCTCGGGAGACGCCCAGGACCTAAGACAGGCTCGGGAGACGCCCAGGACCTAAGACAGACTCGGGAGACGCCCAGGACCTAAGACAGGCTCGGGAGACGCCCAGGACCTAAGACAGGCTCGGGAGACGCCCAGGACCTAAGACAGGCTCGGGAGACGCCCAGGACCTAAGACAGGCTCGGGAGACGCCCAGGACCTAAGACAGGCTCGGGAGACGCCCAGGACCTAAGACAGGCTCGGGAGACGCCCAGGACCTAAGACAGGCTCTGGAGACGCCCAGGACCTAAGACAGGCTCGGGAGACGCCCAGGACCTAAGACAGGCTCGGGAGACGCCCAGGACCTAAGACAGGCTCGGGAGACGCCCAGGACCTAAGACAGGCTCGGGAGACGCCCAGGACCTAAGACAGGCTCGGGAGACGCCCAGGACCTAAGACAGGCTCGGGAGACGCCCAGGACCTAAGACAGGCTCGGGAGACGCCCAGGACCTAAGACAGACTCGGGAGACGCCCAGGACCTAAGACAGGCTCGGGAGACGCCCAGGACCTAAGACAGGCTCGGGAGACGCCCAGGACCTAAGACAGGCTCTGGGAGACGCCCAGGACCTAAGACAGGCTCGGGAGACGCCCAGGACCTAAGACAGGCTCGGGAGACGCCCAGGACCTAAGACAGGCTCGGGAGACGCCCAGGACCTAAGACAGGCTCGGGAGACGCCCAGGACCTAAGACAGGCTCGGGAGACGCCCAGGACCTAAGACAGGCTCGGGAGACGCCCAGGACCTAAGACAGGCTCGGAGACGCCCAGGACCTAAGACAGACGCTCGGGAGACGCCCAGGACCTAAGACAGGCTCGGGAGACGCCCAGGACCTAAGACAGGCTCGGGAGACGCCCAGGACCTAAGACAGGCTCGGGAGACGCCCAGGACCTAAGACAGGCTCGGGAGACGCCCAGGACCTAAGACAGGCTCGGGAGACGCCCAGGACCTAAGACAGGCTCGGGAGACGCCCAGGACCTAAGACAGGCTCGGGAGACGCCCAGGACCTAAGACAGGCTCGGGAGACGCCCAGGACCTAAGACAGGCTCGGGAGACGCCCAGGACCTAAGACAGGCTCGGGAGACGCCCAGGACCTAAGACAGGCTCGGGAGACGCCCAGGACCTAAGACAGACTCGGGAGACGCCCAGGACCTAAGACAGGCTCGGGAGACGCCCAGGACCTAAGACAGGCTCGGGAGACGCCCAGGACCTAAGACAGGCTCGGGAGACGCCCAGGACCTAAGACAGGCTCGGGAGACGCCCAGGACCTAAGACAGGCTCGGGAGACGCCCAGGACCTAAGACAGGCTCGGGAGACGCCCAGGACCTAAGACAGGCTCGGGAGACGCCCAGGACCTAAGACAGGCTCGGGAGACGCCCAGGACCTAAGACAGGCTCTGGGACCTAAGACAGGCTCGGGAGAGACGCCCAGGACCTAAGACAGACTCGGGAGACGCCCAGGACCTAAGACAGGCTCGGGAGACGCCCAGGACCTAAGACAGGCTCGGGAGACGCCCAGGACCTAAGACAGGCTCGGGAGACGCCCAGGACCTAAGACAGGCTCGGGAGACGCCCAGGACCTAAGACAGGCTCGGGAGACGCCCAGGACCTAAGACAGGCTCGGGAGACGCCCAGGACCTAAGACAGGCTCGGGAGACGCCCAGGACCTAAGACAGGCTCGGGAGACGCCCAGGACCTAAGACAGGCTCGGGAGACGCCCAGGACCTAAGACAGGCTCGGGAGACGCCCAGGACCTAAGACAGGCTCGGGAGACGCCCAGGACCTAAGACAGGCTCGGGAGACGCCCAGGACCTAAGACAGGCTCGGGAGACGCCCAGGACCTAAGACAGGCTCGGGAGACGCCCAGGACCTAAGACAGGCTCGGGAGACGCCCAGGACCTAAGACAGGCTCGGGAGACGCCCAGGACCTAAGACAGGACCTAAGACAGGCTCGGGAGACGCCCAGGACCTAAGACAGGCTCGGGAGACGCCCAGGACCTAAGACAGGCTCGGGAGACGCCCAGGACCTAAGACAGGCTCGGGAGACGCCCAGGACCTAAGACAGGCTCGGGAGACGCCCAGGACCTAAGACAGGCTCGGGAGACGCCCAGGACCTAAGACAGGCTCGGGAGACGCCCAGGACCTAAGACAGGCTCGGGAGACGCCCAGGACCTAAGACAGGCTCGGGAGACGCCCAGGACCTAAGACAGGCTCGGGAGACGCCCAGGACCTAAGACAGGCTCGGGAGACGCCCAGGACCTAAGACAGGCTCGGGAGACGCCCAGGACCTAAGACAGGCTAGACAGGCTCGGGAGACGCCCAGGACCTAAGACAGGCTCGGGAGACGCCCAGGACCTAAGACAGGCTCGGGAGACGCCCAGGACCTAAGACAGGCTCGGGAGACGCCCAGGACCTAAGACAGGCTCGGGAGACGCCCAGGACCTAAGACAGGCTCGGGAGACGCCCAGGACCTAAGACAGGCTCGGGAGACGCCCAGGACCTAAGACAGGCTCGGGAGACGCCCAGGACCTAAGACAGGCTCGGGAGACGCCCAGGACCTAAGACAGGCTCGGGAGACGCCCAGGACCTAAGACAGGCTCGGGAGACGCCCAGGACCTAAGACAGGCTCGGGAGACGCCCAGGACCTAAGACAGACTCGGGAGACGCCCAGGACCTAAGACAGGCTCGGGAGACGCCCAGGACCTAAGACAGGCTCGGGAGACGCCCAGGACCTAAGACAGGCTCGGGAGACGCCCAGGACCTAAGACAGGCTCGGGAGACGCCCAGGACCTAAGACAGGCTCGGGAGACGCCCAGGACCTAAGACAGGCTCGGGAGACGCCCAGGACCTAAGACAGACTCGGGAGACGCCCAGGACCTAAGACAGGCTCGGGAGACGCCCAGGACCTAAGACAGGCTCGGGAGACGCCCAGGACCTAAGACAGGCTCGGGAGACGCCCAGGACCTAAGACAGGCTCGGGAGACGCCCAGGACCTAAGACAGGCTCGGGAGACGCCCAGGACCTAAGACAGGCTCGGGAGACGCCCAGGACCTAAGACAGGCTCGGGAGACGCCCAGGACCTAAGACAGGCTCGGGAGACGCCCAGGACCTAAGACAGGCTCGGGAGACGCCCAGGACCTAAGACAGGCTCGGGAGACGCCCAGGACCTAAGACAGGCTCGGGAGACGCCCAGGACCTAAGACAGGCTCGGGAGACGCCCAGGACCTAAGACAGGCTCGGGAGACGCCCAGGACCTAAGACAGGCTCGGGGAGACGCCCAGGACCTAAGACAGGCTCGGGAGACGCCCAGGACCTAAGACAGGCTCGGGAGACGCCCAGGACCTAAGACAGGCTCGGGAGACGCCCAGGACCTAAGACAGGCTCGGGAGACGCCCAGGACCTAAGACAGGCTCGGGAGACGCCCAGGACCTAAGACAGGCTCGGGAGACGCCCAGGACCTAAGACAGGCTCGGGAGACGCCCAGGACCTAAGACAGGCTCGGGAGACGCCCAGGACCTAAGACAGGCTCGGGAGACGCCCAGGACCTAAGACAGGCTCGGGAGACGCCCAGGACCTAAGACAGGCTCGGGAGACGCCCAGGACCTAAGACAGGCTCGGGAGACGCCCAGGACCTAAGACAGGCTCGGGAGACGCCCAGGACCTAAGACAGGCTCGGGAGACGCCCAGGACCTAAGACAGGCTCGGGGAGACGCCCAGGACCTAAGACAGGCTCGGGAGACGCCCAGGACCTAAGACAGGCTCGGGAGACGCCCAGGACCTAAGACAGGCTCGGGGAGACGCCCAGGACCTAAGACAGGCTCGGGAGACGCCCAGGACCTAAGACAGGCTCGGGAGACGCCCAGGACCTAAGACAGGCTCGGGAGACGCCCAGGACCTAAGACAGGCTCGGGAGACGCCCAGGACCTAAGACAGGCTCGGGAGACGCCCAGGACCTAAGACAGGCTCGGGAGACGCCCAGGACCTAAGACAGGCTCGGGAGACGCCCAGGACCTAAGACAGGCTCGGGAGACGCCCAGGACCTAAGACAGGCTCGGGAGACGCCCAGGACCTAAGACAGGCTCGGGAGACGCCCAGGACCTAAGACAGGCTCGGGAGACGCCCAGGACCTAAGACAGGCTCGGGAGACGCCCAGGACCTAAGACAGGCTCGGGAGACGCCCAGGACCTAAGACAGGCTCGGGAGACGCCCAGGACCTAAGACAGGCTCGGGAGACGCCCAGGACCTAAGACAGGCTCGGGAGACGCCCAGGACCTAAGACAGGCTCGGGAGACGCCCAGGACCTAAGACAGGCTCGGAGACGCCCAGGACCTAAGACAGGCTCGGGAGACGCCCAGGACCTAAGACAGGCTCGGGAGACGCCCAGGACCTAAGACAGGCTCGGGAGACGCCCAGGACCTAAGACAGACTCGGGAGACGCCCAGGACCTAAGACAGGCTCGGGAGACGCCCAGGACCTAAGACAGGCTCGGGAGACGCCCAGGACCTAAGACAGGCTCGGGAGACGCCCAGGACCTAAGACAGGCTCAGGGAGACGCCCAGGACCTAAGACAGGCTCGGGAGACGCCCAGGACCTAAGACAGGCTCGGGAGACGCCCAGGACCTAAGACAGGCTCGGGAGACGCCCAGGACCTAAGACAGGCTCGGGAGACGCCCAGGACCTAAGACAGGCTCGGGAGACGCCCAGGACCTAAGACAGGCTCGGGAGACGCCCAGGACCTAAGACAGGCTCGGGAGACGCCCAGGACCTAAGACAGGCTCGGGAGACGCCCAGGACCTAAGACAGGCTCGGGAGACGCCCAGGACCTAAGACAGGCTCGGGAGACGCCCAGGACCTAAGACAGGCTCGGGAGACGCCCAGGACCTAAGACAGGCTCGGGAGACGCCCAGGACCTAAGACAGACTCGGGAGACGCCCAGGACCTAAGACAGGCTCGGGAGACGCCCAGGACCTAAGACAGGCTCGGGAGACGCCCAGGACCTAAGACAGGCTCGGGAGACGCCCAGGACCTAAGACAGGCTCGGGAGACGCCCAGGACCTAAGACAGGCTCGGGAGACGCCCAGGACCTAAGACAGGCTCGGGAGACGCCCAGGACCTAAGACAGGCTCGGGAGACGCCCAGGACCTAAGACAGGCTCGGGAGACGCCCAGGACCTAAGACAGGCTCGGGAGACGCCCAGGACCTAAGACAGGCTCGGGAGACGCCCAGGACCTAAGACAGGCTCGGGAGACGCCCAGGACCTAAGACAGGCTCGGGAGACGCCCAGGACCTAAGACAGGCTCGGGAGACGCCCAGGACCTAAGACAGGCTCGGGAGACGCCCAGGACCTAAGACAGGCTCGGGAGACGCCCAGGACCTAAGACAGGCTCGGGAGACGCCCAGGACCTAAGACAGGCTCGGGAGACGCCCAGGACCTAAGACAGGCTCGGGAGACGCCCAGGACCTAAGACAGGCTCGGGAGACGCCCAGGACCTAAGACAGGCTCGGGAGACGCCCAGGACCTAAGACAGGCTCGGGAGACGCCCAGGACCTAAGACAGGCTCGGGAGACGCCCAGGACCTAAGACAGGCTCGGGAGACGCCCAGGACCTAAGACAGGCTCGGGAGACGCCCAGGACCTAAGACAGGCTCGGGAGACGCCCAGGACCTAAGACAGGCTCGGGAGACGCCCAGGACCTAAGACAGGCTCGGGAGACGCCCAGGACCTAAGACAGGCTCGCGGAGGGACCTAAGACAGGCTCGGGAGACGCCCAGGACCTAAGACAGGCTCGGGAGACGCCCAGGACCTAAGACAGGCTCGGGAGACGCCCAGGACCTAAGACAGGCTCGGGAGACGCCCAGGACCTAAGACAGACTCTCGGGAGACGCC
The DNA here is from genome assembly GCA_018150745.1 of Drosophila sucinea. Taxonomy (NCBI): domain Eukaryota; kingdom Metazoa; phylum Arthropoda; class Insecta; order Diptera; family Drosophilidae; genus Drosophila; species Drosophila sucinea. The sequence goes on along the minus strand of JAECWP010000146.1, from coordinate 38,214 downwards.
CAGGACCTAAGACAGGCTCGGGAGACGCCCAGGACCTAAGACAGGCTCGGGAGACGCCCAGGACCTAAGACAGGCTCGGGAGACGCCCAGGACCTAAGACAGACTCGGGAGACGCCCAGGACCTAAGACAGGCTCGGGAGACGCCCAGGACCTAAGACAGGCTCGGGAGACGCCCAGGACCTAAGACAGGCTCGGGAGACGCCCAGGACCTAAGACAGGCTCGGGAGACGCCCAGGACCTAAGACAGACTCGGGAGACGCCCAGGACCTAAGACAGGCTCGGGAGACGCCCAGGACCTAAGACAGGCTCGGGAGACGCCCAGGACCTAAGACAGGCTCGGGAGACGCCCAGGACCTAAGACAGGCTCGGGAGACGCCCAGGACCTAAGACAGGCTCGGGAGACGCCCAGGACCTAAGACAGGCTCGGGAGACGCCCAGGACCTAAGACAGGCTCGGGAGACGCCCAGGACCTAAGACAGGCTCGGGAGACGCCCAGGACCTAAGACAGACTCGGGAGACGCCCAGGACCTAAGACAGGCTCGGGAGACGCCCAGGACCTAAGACAGGCTCGGGAGACGCCCAGGACCTAAGACAGGCTCGGGAGACGCCCAGGACCTAAGACAGGCTCGGGAGACGCCCAGGACCTAAGACAGGCTCGGGAGACGCCCAGGACCTAAGACAGGCTCGGGAGACGCCCAGGACCTAAGACAGGCTCGGGAGACGCCCAGGACCTAAGACAGGCTCGGGAGACGCCCAGGACCTAAGACAGGCTCGGGAGACGCCCAGGACCTAAGACAGGCTCGGGAGACGCCCAGGACCTAAGACAGGCTCGGGAGACGCCCAGGACCTAAGACAGGCTCGGGAGACGCCCAGGACCTAAGACAGGCTCGGGAGACGCCCAGGACCTAAGACAGGCTCGGGAGACGCCCAGGACCTAAGACAGGCTCGGGAGACGCCCAGGACCTAAGACAGGCTCGGGAGACGCCCAGGACCTAAGACAGGCTCGGGAGACGCCCAGGACCTAAGACAGGCTCGGGAGACGCCCAGGACCTAAGACAGGCTCGGGAGACGCCCAGGACCTAAGACAGGCTCGGGAGACGCCCAGGACCTAAGACAGGCTCGGGAGACGCCCAGGACCTAAGACAGGCTCGGGAGACGCCCAGGACCTAAGACAGGCTCGGGAGACGCCCAGGACCTAAGACAGGCTCGGGAGACGCCCAGGACCTAAGACAGGCTCGGGAGACGCCCAGGACCTAAGACAGGCTCGGGAGACGCCCAGGACCTAAGACAGGCTCGGGAGACGCCCAGGACCTAAGACAGGCTCGGGGAGACGCCCAGGACCTAAGACAGGCTCGGGAGACGCCCAGGACCTAAGACAGGCTCGGGAGACGCCCAGGACCTAAGACAGGCTCGGGAGACGCCCAGGACCTAAGACAGGCTCGGGAGACGCCCAGGACCTAAGACAGGCTCGAGGAGACGCCCAGGACCTAAGACAGACTCGGGAGACGCCCAGGACCTAAGACAGGCTCGGGACGCCCAGGACCTAAGACAGGCTCGCCCAGGACCTAAGACAGGCTCGGGAGACGCCCAGGACCTAAGACAGGCTCGGGAGACGCCCAGGACCTAAGACAGGCTCGGGAGACGCCCAGGACCTAAGACAGGCTCGGGAGACGCCCAGGACCTAAGACAGGCTCGGGAGACGCCCAGGACCTAAGACAGGCTCGGGAGACGCCCAGGACCTAAGACAGGCTCGGGAGACGCCCAGGACCTAAGACAGGCTCGGGAGACGCCCAGGACCTAAGACAGACTCGGGAGACGCCCAGGACCTAAGACAGGCTCGGGAGACGCCCAGGACCTAAGACAGGCTCGGGAGACGCCCAGGACCTAAGACAGGCTCGGGAGACGCCCAGGACCTAAGACAGGCTCGGGAGACGCCCAGGACCTAAGACAGGCTCGGGAGACGCCCAGGACCTAAGACAGGCTCGGGAGACGCCCAGGACCTAAGACAGGCTCGGGAGACGCCCAGGACCTAAGACAGGCTCGGGAGACGCCCAGGACCTAAGACAGGCTCGGGAGACGCCCAGGACCTAAGACAGGCTCGGGAGACGCCCAGGACCTAAGACAGGCTCGGGAGACGCCCAGGACCTAAGACAGGCTCGGGAGACGCCCAGGACCTAAGACAGACTCGGGAGACGCCCAGGACCTAAGACAGGCTCGGGAGACGCCCAGGACCTAAGACAGGCTCGGGAGACGCCCAGGACCTAAGACAGGCTCGGGAGACGCCCAGGACCTAAGACAGGCTCGGGAGACGCCCAGGACCTAAGACAGACTCGGGAGACGCCCAGGACCTAAGACAGGCTCGGGAGACGCCCAGGACCTAAGACAGGCTCGGGAGACGCCCAGGACCTAAGACAGGCTCGGGAGACGCCCAGGACCTAAGACAGGCTCGGGAGACGCCCAGGACCTAAGACAGGCTCGGGAGACGCCCAGGACCTAAGACAGGCTCGGGAGACGCCCAGGACCTAAGACAGGCTCGGGAGACGCCCAGGACCTAAGACAGGCTCGGGAGACGCCCAGGACCTAAGACAGGCTCGGGAGACGCCCAGGACCTAAGACAGGCTCGGGAGACGCCCAGGACCTAAGACAGGCTCGGGAGACGCCCAGGACCTAAGACAGGCTCGGGAGACGCCCAGGACCTAAGACAGGCTCAGGGAGACGCCCAGGACCTAAGACAGGCTCGGGAGACGCCCAGGACCTAAGACAGGCTCGGGAGACGCCCAGGACCTAAGACAGGCTCGGGAGACGCCCAGGACCTAAGACAGGCTCGGGAGACGCCCAGGACCTAAGACAGGCTCGGGAGACGCCCAGGACCTAAGACAGGCTCGGGAGACGCCCAGGACCTAAGACAGGCTCGGGAGACGCCCAGGACCTAAGACAGGCTCGGGAGACGCCCAGGACCTAAGACAGGCTCGGGAGACGCCCAGGACCTAAGACAGGCTCGGGAGACGCCCAGGACCTAAGACAGGCTCGGGAGACGCCCAGGACCTAAGACAGGCTCGGGAGACGCCCAGGACCTAAGACAGGCTCGGGAGACGCCCAGGACCTAAGACAGGCTCGGGAGACGCCCAGGACCTAAGACAGGCTCGGGGAGACGCCCAGGACCTAAGACAGGCTCGGGAGACGCCCAGGACCTAAGACAGGCTCGGGAGACGCCCCCAGGACCTAAGACAGGCTCGGGAGACGCCCAGGACCTAAGACAGGCTCGGGAGACGCCCAGGACCTAAGACAGGCTCGGGAGACGCCCAGGACCTAAGACAGGCTCGGGAGACGCCCAGGACCTAAGACAGGCTCGGGAGACGCCCAGGACCTAAGACAGGCTCGGGAGACGCCCAGGACCTAAGACAGGCTCGGGAGACGCCCAGGACCTAAGACAGGCTCGGGAGACGCCCAGGACCTAAGACAGGCTCGGGAGACGCCCAGGACCTAAGACAGGCTCGGGAGACGCCCAGGACCTAAGACAGGCTCGGGAGACGCCCAGGACCTAAGACAGGCTCAGGGAGACGCCCAGGACCTAAGACAGGCTCGGGAGACGCCCAGGACCTAAGACAGGCTCGGGAGACGCCCAGGACCTAAGACAGGCTCGGGAGACGCCCAGGACCTAAGACAGGCTCGGGAGACGCCCAGGACCTAAGACAGGCTCGGGAGACGCCCAGGACCTAAGACAGGCTCGGGAGACGCCCAGGACCTAAGACAGGCTCGGGAGACGCCCAGGACCTAAGACAGGCTCGGGAGACGCCCAGGACCTAAGACAGGCTCGGGAGACGCCCAGGACCTAAGACAGGCTCGGGAGACGCCCAGGACCTAAGACAGGCTCGGGAGACGCCCAGGACCTAAGACAGGCTCGGGAGACGCCCAGGACCTAAGACAGGCTCGGGAGACGCCCAGGACCTAAGACAGGCTCGGGAGACGCCCAGGACCTAAGACAGGCTCGGGAGACGCCCAGGACCTAAGACAGGCTCGGGGAGACGCCCAGGACCTAAGACAGGCTCGGGAGACGCCCAGGACCTAAGACAGGCTCGGGAGACGCCCAGGACCTAAGACAGGCTCGGGAGACGCCCAGGACCTAAGACAGGCTCGGGAGACGCCCAGGACCTAAGACAGGCTCGGGAGACGCCCAGGACCTAAGACAGGCTCGGGAGACGCCCAGGACCTAAGACAGGCTCGGGAGACGCCCAGGACCTAAGACAGGCTCGGGAGACGCCCAGGACCTAAGACAGGCTCGGGAGACGCCCAGGACCTAAGACAGGCTCGGGAGACGCCCAGGACCTAAGACAGGCTCGGGAGACGCCCAGGACCTAAGACAGGCTCGGGAGACGCCCAGGACCTAAGACAGGCTCGGGAGACGCCCAGGACCTAAGACAGGCTCGGGAGACGCCCAGGACCTAAGACAGGCTCGGGAGACGCCCAGGACCTAAGACAGGCTCGGGAGACGCCCAGGACCTAAGACAGGCTCGGGAGACGCCCAGGACCTAAGACAGGCTCGGGAGACGCCCAGGACCTAAGACAGGCTCGGGAGACGCCCAGGACCTAAGACAGGCTCGGGAGACGCCCAGGACCTAAGACAGGCTCGGGAGACGCCCAGGACCTAAGACAGGCTCGGGAGACGCCCAGGACCTAAGACAGGCTCGGGAGACGCCCAGGACCTAAGACAGGCTCGGGAGACGCCCAGGACCTAAGACAGGCTCGGGAGACGCCCAGGACCTAAGACAGGCTCGGGAGACGCCCAGGACCTAAGACAGGCTCGGGAGACGCCCAGGACCTAAGACAGGCTCGGGAGACGCCCAGGACCTAAGACAGGCTCGGGAGACGCCCAGGACCTAAGACAGGCTCGGGAGACGCCCAGGACCTAAGACAGGCTCGGGAGACGCCCAGGACCTAAGACAGGCTCAGGGAGACGCCCAGGACCTAAGACAGCGCTCGGGAGACGCCCAGGACCTAAGACAGGCTCGGGAGACGCCCAGGACCTAAGACAGGCTCGGGGAGACGCCCAGGACCTAAGACAGGCTCGGGAGACGCCCAGGACCTAAGACAGGCTCGGGAGACGCCCAGGACCTAAGACAGGCTCGGGAGACGCCCAGGACCTAAGACAGGCTCGGGAGACGCCCAGGACCTAAGACAGGCTCGGGAGACGCCCAGGACCTAAGACAGGCTCGGGAGACGCCCAGGACCTAAGACAGGCTCGGGAGACGCCCAGGACCTAAGACAGGCTCAGGGACGCCCAGGACCTAAGACAGGCTCGGGAGACGCCCAGGACCTAAGACAGGCTCGGGAGACGCCCAGGACCTAAGACAGGCTCGGGAGACGCCCAGGACCTAAGACAGGCTCGGGAGACGCCCAGGACCTAAGACAGGCTCGGGAGACGCCCAGGACCTAAGACAGGCTCGGGAGACGCCCAGGACCTAAGACAGGCTCGGGAGACGCCCAGGACCTAAGACAGGCTCGGGAGACGCCCAGGACCTAAGACAGGCTCGGGAGACGCCCAGGACCTAAGACAGGCTCGGGAGACGCCCAGGACCTAAGACAGGCTCGGGAGACGCCCAGGACCTAAGACAGGCTCGGGAGACGCCCAGGACCTAAGACAGGCTCGGGAGACGCCCAGGACCTAAGACAGGCTCGGGAGACGCCCAGGACCTAAGACAGGCTCGGGAGACGCCCAGGACCTAAGACAGGCTCGGGAGACGCCCAGGACCTAAGACAGGCTCGGGAGACGCCCAGGACCTAAGACAGGCTCGGGAGACGCCCAGGACCTAAGACAGGCTCGGGAGACGCCCAGGACCTAAGACAGGCTCGGGAGCGCCCAGGACCTAAGACAGGCTCGGGAGACGCCCAGGACCTAAGACAGGCTCGGGAGACGCCCAGGACCTAAGACAGGCTCGGGAGACGCCCAGGACCTAAGACAGGCTCGGGGGAGCGCCCAGGACCTAAGACAGGCTCGGGAGACGCCCAGGACCTAAGACAGGCTCGGGAGACGCCCAGGACCTAAGACAGGCTCGGGAGACGCCCAGGACCTAAGACAGGCTCGGGAGACGCCCAGGACCTAAGACAGGCTCGGGAGACGCCCAGGACCTAAGACAGGCTCGGGAGACGCCCAGGACCTAAGACAGGCTCGGGAGACGCCCAGGACCTAAGACAGGCTCGGGAGACGCCCAGGACCTAAGACAGGCTCGGGAGACGCCCAGGACCTAAGACAGGCTCGGGAGACGCCCAGGACCTAAGACAGGCTCGACGCCCAGGACCTAAGACAGGCTCGGGAGACGCCCAGGACCTAAGACAGGCTCGGGAGACGCCCAGGACCTAAGACAGGCTCGGGAGACGCCCAGGACCTAAGACAGACTCGGGAGACGCCCAGGACCTAAGACAGGCTCAGGGAGACGCCCAGGACCTAAGACAGGCTCGGGAGACGCCCAGGACCTAAGACAGGCTCGGGAGACGCCCAGGACCTAAGACAGGCTCGGGAGACGCCCAGGACCTAAGACAGGCTCGGGAGACGCCCAGGACCTAAGACAGGCTCGGGAGACGCCCAGGACCTAAGACAGACTCGGGAGACGCCCAGGACCTAAGACAGGCTCGGGAGACGCCCAGGACCTAAGACAGGCTCGGGAGACGCCCAGGACCTAAGACAGGCTCGGGAGACGCCCAGGACCTAAGACAGGCTCGGGAGACGCCCAGGACCTAAGACAGGCTCGGGAGACGCCCAGGACCTAAGACAGGCTCAGGAGACGCCCAGGACCTAAGACAGGCTCGGGAGACGCCCAGGACCTAAGACAGGCTCGGGAGACGCCCAGGACCTAAGACAGGCTCGGGAGACGCCCAGGACCTAAGACAGGCTCGGGAGACGCCCAGGACCTAAGACAGGCTCGGGAGACGCCCAGGACCTAAGACAGGCTCGGGAGACGCCCAGGACCTAAGACAGGCTCGGGAGACGCCCAGGACCTAAGACAGGCTCGGGAGACGCCCAGGACCTAAGACAGGCTCGGGAGACGCCCAGGACCTAAGACAGGCTCGGGAGACGCCCAGGACCTAAGACAGGCTCGGGAGACGCCCAGGACCTAAGACAGGCTCGGGAGACGCCCAGGACCTAAGACAGGCTCGGGAGACGCCCAGGACCTAAGACAGGCTCGGGAGACGCCCAGGACCTAAGACAGGCTCGGGGGCGCCCAGGACCTAAGACAGGCTCGGGAGAGCGCCCAGGACCTAAGACAGGCTCGGGAGACGCCCAGGACCTAAGACAGGCTCGGGAGACGCCCAGGACCTAAGACAGGCTCGGGAGACGCCCAGGACCTAAGACAGGCTCGGGAGACGCCCAGGACCTAAGACAGGCTCGGGAGACGCCCAGGACCTAAGACAGGCTCGGGAGACGCCCAGGACCTAAGACAGGCTCGGGAGACGCCCAGGACCTAAGACAGGCTCGGGAGACGCCCAGGACCTAAGACAGGCTCGGGAGACGCCCAGGACCTAAGACAGGCTCGGGAGACGCCCAGGACCTAAGACAGGCTCGGGAGACGCCCAGGACCTAAGACAGGCTCGGGAGACGCCCAGGACCTAAGACAGGCTCAGGACCAGACAGACGCCCAGGACCTAAGACAGGCTCGGGAGACGCCCAGGACCTAAGACAGGCTCGGGAGACGCCCAGGACCTAAGACAGGCTCGGGAGACGCCCAGGACCTAAGACAGGCTCGGGAGACGCCCAGGACCTAAGACAGGCTCGGGAGACGCCCAGGACCTAAGACAGGCTCGGGAGACGCCCAGGACCTAAGACAGACTCGGGAGACGCCCAGGACCTAAGACAGGCTCGGGAGACGCCCAGGACCTAAGACAGGCTCGGGAGACGCCCAGGACCTAAGACAGGCTCGGGAGACGCCCAGGACCTAAGACAGGCTCGGGAGACGCCCAGGACCTAAGACAGGCTCGGGAGACGCCCAGGACCTAAGACAGGCTCGGGAGACGCCCAGGACCTAAGACAGGCTCGGGAGACGCCCAGGACCTAAGACAGGCTCGGGAGACGCCCAGGACCTAAGACAGGCTCGGGAGACGCCCAGGACCTAAGACAGGCTCGGGAGACGCCCAGGACCTAAGACAGGCTCGGGAGACGCCCAGGACCTAAGACAGGCTCGGGAGACGCCCAGGACCTAAGACAGGCTCGGGAGACGCCCAGGACCTAAGACAGGCTCGGGAGACGCCCAGGACCTAAGACAGGCTCGGGAGACGCCCAGGACCTAAGACAGGCTCGGGAGACGCCCAGGACCTAAGACAGGCTCGGGAGACGCCCAGGACCTAAGACAGGCTCGGGAGACGCCCAGGACCTAAGACAGGCTCAGGAGACGCCCAGGACCTAAGACAGGCTCGGGAGACGCCCAGGACCTAAGACAGGCTCGGGAGACGCCCAGGACCTAAGACAGGCTCGGGAGACGCCCAGGACCTAAGACAGGCTCGGGAGACGCCCAGGACCTAAGACAGGCTCGGGAGACGCCCAGGACCTAAGACAGGCTCAGGGAGACGCCCAGGACCTAAGACAGGCTCGGGAGACGCCCAGGACCTAAGACAGGCTCGGGAGACGCCCAGGACCTAAGACAGGCTCGGGAGACGCCCAGGACCTAAGACAGGCTCGGGAGACGCCCAGGACCTAAGACAGGCTCGGGAGACGCCCAGGACCTAAGACAGGCTCCAGGACCTAGACAGCCCAGGACCTAAGACAGGCTCGGGAGACGCCCAGGACCTAAGACAGGCTCGGGAGACGCCCAGGACCTAAGACAGGCTCAGGAGACAGACGCCCAGGACCTAAGACAGGCTCGGGAGACGCCCAGGACCTAAGACAGGCTCGGGAGACGCCCAGGACCTAAGACAGGCTCGGGAGACGCCCAGGACCTAAGACAGGCTCGGGAGACGCCCAGGACCTAAGACAGGCTCGGGAGACGCCCAGGACCTAAGACAGGCTCGGGAGACGCCCAGGACCTAAGACAGGCTCGGGAGACGCCCAGGACCTAAGACAGGCTCGGGAGGACCTAAGACAGGCTCAGGGAGACGCCCAGGACCTAAGACAGGCTCGGGAGACGCCCAGGACCTAAGACAGGCTCGGGAGACGCCCAGGACCTAAGACAGGCTCGGGAGACGCCCAGGACCTAAGACAGGCTCGGGAGACGCCCAGGACCTAAGACAGGCTCGGGAGACGCCCAGGACCTAAGACAGGCTCGGGAGACGCCCAGGACCTAAGACAGACTCGGGAGACGCCCAGGACCTAAGACAGGCTCGGGAGACGCCCAGGACCTAAGACAGGCTCGGGAGACGCCCAGGACCTAAGACAGGCTCGGGAGACGCCCAGGACCTAAGACAGGCTCGGGAGACGCCCAGGACCTAAGACAGGCTCGGGAGACGCCCAGGACCTAAGACAGGCTCGGGAGACGCCCAGGACCTAAGACAGGCTCGGGAGACGCCCAGGACCTAAGACAGGCTCGGGAGACGCCCAGGACCTAAGACAGGCTCGGGAGACGCCCAGGACCTAAGACAGGCTCGGGAGACGCCCAGGACCTAAGACAGGCTCGGGAGACGCCCAGGACCTAAGACAGGCTCGGGAGACGCCCAGGACCTAAGACAGGCTCGGGAGACGCCCAGGACCTAAGACAGGCTCGGGAGACGCCCAGGACCTAAGACAGGCTCGGGAGACGCCCAGGACCTAAGACAGGCTCGGGAGACGCCCAGGACCTAAGACAGGCTCGGGAGACGCCCAGGACCTAAGACAGGCTCGGGAGACGCCCAGGACCTAAGACAGGCTCGGGAGACGCCCAGGACCTAAGACAGGCTCGGGAGACGCCCAGGACCTAAGACAGGCTCGGGAGACGCCCAGGACCTAAGACAGGCTCGGGAGACGCCCAGGACCTAAGACAGGCTCGGGAGACGCCCAGGACCTAAGACAGGCTCGGGAGACGCCCAGGACCTAAGACAGGCTCGGGAGACGCCCAGGACCTAAGACAGGCTCAGGGAGACGCCCAGGACCTAAGACAGGCTCGGGAGACGCCCAGGACCTAAGACAGGCTCGGGAGACGCCCAGGACCTAAGACAGACTCGGGAGACGCCCAGGACCTAAGACAGGCTCGGGAGACGCCCAGGACCTAAGACAGGCTCGGGAGACGCCCAGGACCTAAGACAGGCTCGGGAGACGCCCAGGACCTAAGACAGGCTCGGGAGACGCCCAGGACCTAAGACAGGCTCGGGAGACGCCCAGGACCTAAGACAGGCTCGGGAGACGCCCAGGACCTAAGACAGGCTCGGGAGACGCCCAGGACCTAAGACAGGCTCGGGAGACGCCCAGGACCTAAGACAGGCTCGGGAGACGCCCAGGACCTAAGACAGGCTCGGGAGACGCCCAGGACCTAAGACAGGCTCGGGAGACGCCCAGGACCTAAGACAGGCTCGGGAGACGCCCAGGACCTAAGACAGGCTCGGGAGACGCCCAGGACCTAAGACAGGCTCGGGAGACGCCCAGGACCTAAGACAGGCTCGGGAGACGCCCAGGACCTAAGACAGGCTCGGGAGACGCCCAGGACCTAAGACAGGCTCGGGAGACGCCCAGGACCTAAGACAGGCTCAGGGAACGCCCAGGACCTAAGACAGGCTCGGGAGACGCCCAGGACCTAAGACAGGCTCGGGAGACGCCCAGGACCTAAGACAGGCTCGGGAGACGCCCAGGACCTAAGACAGGCTCGGGAGACGCCCAGGACCTAAGACAGGCTCGGGAGACGCCCAGGACCTAAGACAGGCTCGGGAGACGCCCAGGACCTAAGACAGGCTCAGCTCGGGAGACGCCCAGGACCTAAGACAGGCTCGGGAGACGCCCAGGACCTAAGACAGGCTCGGGAGACGCCCAGGACCTAAGACAGGCTCGGGAGACGCCCAGGACCTAAGACAGGCTCGGGAGACGCCCAGGACCTAAGACAGGCTCGGGAGACGCCCAGGACCTAAGACAGGCTCGGGAGACGCCCAGGACCTAAGACAGGCTCGGGAGACGCCCAGGACCTAAGACAGGCTCGGGAGACGCCCAGGACCTAAGACAGGCTCGGGAGACGCCCAGGACCTAAGACAGGCTCGGGAGACGCCCAGGACCTAAGACAGGCTCGGGAGACGCCCAGGACCTAAGACAGGCTCGGGAGACGCCCAGGACCTAAGACAGGCTCGGGAGACGCCCAGGACCTAAGACAGGCTCGGGAGACGCCCAGGACCTAAGACAGGCTCGGGAGACGCCCAGGACCTAAGACAGGCTCGGGAGACGCCCAGGACCTAAGACAGGCTCGGGAGACGCCCAGGACCTAAGACAGGCTCGGGAGACGCCCAGGACCTAAGACAGGCTCGGGAGACGCCCAGGACCTAAGACAGGCTCGGGAGACGCCCAGGACCTAAGACAGGCTCGGGAGACGCCCAGGACCTAAGACAGGCTCGGGAGACGCCCAGGACCTAAGACAGGCTCGGGAGACGCCCAGGACCTAAGACAGGCTCGGGAGACGCCCAGGACCTAAGACAGGCTCGGGAGACGCCCAGGACCTAAGACAGGCTCGGGAGACGCCCAGGACCTAAGACAGGCTCGGGAGACGCCCAGGACCTAAGACAGGCTCGGGAGACGCCCAGGACCTAAGACAGGCTCGGGAGACGCCCAGGACCTAAGACAGGCTCGGGAGACGCCCAGGACCTAAGACAGGCTCGGGAGACGCCCAGGACCTAAGACAGGCTCGGGAGACGCCCAGGACCTAAGACAGGCTCGGGAGACGCCCAGGACCTAAGACAGGCTCGGGAGACGCCCAGGACCTAAGACAGGCTCGGGAGACGCCCAGGACCTAAGACAGGCTCGGGAGACGCCCAGGACCTAAGACAGGCTCGGGAGACGCCCAGGACCTAAGACAGGCTCGGGAGACGCCCAGGACCTAAGACAGGCTCGGGAGACGCCCAGGACCTAAGACAGGCTCGGAGACGCCCAGGACCTAAGACAGACTCGGGAGACGCCCAGGACCTAAGACAGGCTCGGGAGACGCCCAGGACCTAAGACAGGCTCGGGAGACGCCCAGGACCTAAGACAGGCTCGGGAGACGCCCAGGACCTAAGACAGGCTCGGGAGACGCCCAGGACCTAAGACAGGCTCGGGAGACGCCCAGGACCTAAGACAGGCTCGGGAGACGCCCAGGACCTAAGACAGGCTCGGGAGACGCCCAGGACCTAAGACAGGCTCGGGAGACGCCCAGGACCTAAGACAGGCTCGGGAGACGCCCAGGACCTAAGACAGGCTCGGGAGACGCCCAGGACCTAAGACAGACCTCGGGAGACGCCCAGGACCTAAGACAGGCTCGGGAGACGCCCAGGACCTAAGACAGGCTCGGGAGACGCCCAGGACCTAAGACAGGCTCGGGAGACGCCCAGGACCTAAGACAGGCTCGGGAGACGCCCAGGACCTAAGACAGACTCGGGAGACGCCCAGGACCTAAGACAGGCTCGGGAGACGCCCAGGACCTAAGACAGGCTCGGGAGACGCCCAGGACCTAAGACAGGCTCGGGAGACGCCCAGGACCTAAGACAGGCTCGGGAGACGCCCAGGACCTAAGACAGGCTCGGGAGACGCCCAGGACCTAAGACAGGCTCGGGGAGACGCCCAGGACCTAAGACAGGCTCGGGAGACGCCCAGGACCTAAGACAGGCTCGGGAGACGCCCAGGACCTAAGACAGGCTCGGGAGACGCCCAGGACCTAAGACAGGCTCGGGAGACGCCCAGGACCTAAGACAGGCTCGGGAGACGCCCAGGACCTAAGACAGGCTCGGGAGACGCCCAGGACCTAAGACAGGCTCGGGAGACGCCCAGGACCTAAGACAGGCTCGGGAGACGCCCAGGACCTAAGACAGGCTCGGGAGACGCCCAGGACCTAAGACAGACTCGGGAGACGCCCAGGACCTAAGACAGGCTCGGGAGACGCCCAGGACCTAAGACAGGCTCGGGAGACGCCCAGGACCTAAGACAGGCTCGGGAGACGCCCAGGACCTAAGACAGGCTCGGGAGACGCCCAGGACCTAAGACAGGCTCAGGACCTGAGACTCCAGGACCTAAGACAGGCTCGGGAGACGCCCAGGACCTAAGACAGGCTCGGGAGACGCCCAGGACCTAAGACAGGCTCGGGAGACGCCCAGGACCTAAGACAGACTCGGGAGACGCCCAGGACCTAAGACAGGCTCGGGAGACGCCCAGGACCTAAGACAGGCTCGGGAGACGCCCAGGACCTAAGACAGGCTCGGGAGACGCCCAGGACCTAAGACAGGCTCGGGAGACGCCCAGGACCTAAGACAGGCTCGGGAGACGCCCAGGACCTAAGACAGGCTCGGGAGACGCCCAGGACCTAAGACAGGCTCGGGAGACGCCCAGGACCTAAGACAGGCTCGGGAGACGCCCAGGACCTAAGACAGGCTCGGGGAGACGCCCAGGACCTAAGACAGGCTCGGGAGACGCCCAGGACCTAAGACAGGCTCGGGAGACGCCCAGGACCTAAGACAGGCTCGGGAGACGCCCAGGACCTAAGACAGGCTCAGGAGACGCCCAGGACCTAAGACAGGCTCGGGAGCGCCCAGGACCTAAGACAGGCTCGGGGAGACGCCCAGGACCTAAGACAGGCTCGGGAGACGCCCAGGACCTAAGACAGGCTCGGGAGACGCCCAGGACCTAAGACAGGCTCGGGAGACGCCCAGGACCTAAGACAGGCTCGGGAGACGCCCAGGACCTAAGACAGGCTCGGGAGACGCCCAGGACCTAAGACAGGCTCGGGAGACGCCCAGGACCTAAGACAGGACTCGGGGAGACGCCCAGGACCTAAGACAGGCTCGGGAGACGCCCAGGACCTAAGACAGACTCGGGAGACGCCCAGGACCTAAGACAGGCTCGGGAGACGCCCAGGACCTAAGACAGGCTCAGGAGACGCCCAGGACCTAAGACAGACTCGGGAGACGCCCAGGACCTAAGACAGGCTCGGGAGACGCCCAGGACCTAAGACAGGCTCGGGAGACGCCCAGGACCTAAGACAGGCTCGGGAGACGCCCAGGACCTAAGACAGGCTCGGGAGACGCCCAGGACCTAAGACAGACTCGGGAGACGCCCAGGACCTAAGACAGGCTCAGGAGACGCCCAGGACCTAAGACAGGCTCGGGAGACGCCCAGGACCTAAGACAGGCTCGGGAGACGCCCAGGACCTAAGACAGACTCGGGAGACGCCCAGGACCTAAGACAGGCTCGGGAGACGCCCAGGACCTAAGACAGGCTCGGGAGACGCCCAGGACCTAAGACAGGCTCGGGAGACGCCCAGGACCTAAGACAGGCTCGGGAGACGCCCAGGACCTAAGACAGGCTCGGGAGACGCCCAGGACCTAAGACAGGCTCGGGAGACGCCCAGGACCTAAGACAGGCTCGGGAGACGCCCAGGACCTAAGACAGGCTCGGGAGACGCCCAGGACCTAAGACAGGCTCGGGAGACGCCCAGGACCTAAGACAGGCTCGGGAGACGCCCAGGACCTAAGACAGGCTCGGGAGACGCCCAGGACCTAAGACAGGCTCGGGAGACGCCCAGGACCTAAGACAGGCTCGGGAGACGCCCAGGACCTAAGACAGGCTCGGGAGACGCCCAGGACCTAAGACAGGCTCGGGGGACGCCCAGGACCTAAGACAGGCTCGGGAGACGCCCAGGGACCTAAGACAGGCTCGGGAGACGCCCAGGACCTAAGACAGGCTCGGGAGACGCCCAGGACCTAAGACAGGCTCGGGAGACGCCCAGGACCTAAGACAGGCTCGGGAGACGCCCAGGACCTAAGACAGGCTCGGGAGACGCCCAGGACCTAAGACAGGCTCGGGAGACGCCCAGGACCTAAGACAGGCTCGGGAGACGCCCAGGACCTAAGACAGGCTCGGGAGACGCCCAGGACCTAAGACAGGCTCGGGAGACGCCCAGGACCTAAGACAGACTCGGGAGACGCCCAGGACCTAAGACAGGCTCGGGAGACGCCCAGGACCTAAGACAGGCTCGGGAGACGCCCAGGACCTAAGACAGGCTCGGGAGACGCCCAGGACCTAAGACAGGCTCGGGAGACGCCCAGGACCTAAGACAGGCTCGGGAGACGCCCAGGACCTAAGACAGGCTCGGGAGACGCCCAGGACCTAAGACAGACTCGGGAGACGCCCAGGACCTAAGACAGGCTCGGGAGACGCCCAGGACCTAAGACAGGCTCGGGAGACGCCCAGGACCTAAGACAGGCTCGGGAGACGCCCAGGACCTAAGACAGGCTCGGGAGACGCCCAGGACCTAAGACAGGCTCGGGAGACGCCCAGGACCTAAGACAGGCTCGGGAGACGCCCAGGACCTAAGACAGGCTCGGGAGACGCCCAGGACCTAAGACAGGCTCGGGAGACGCCCAGGACCTAAGACAGGCTCGGGAGACGCCCAGGACCTAAGACAGGCTCGGGAGACGCCCAGGACCTAAGACAGGCTCGGGAGACGCCCAGGACCTAAGACAGGCTCGGGAGACGCCCAGGACCTAAGACAGGCTCGGGAGACGCCCAGGACCTAAGACAGGCTCGGGAGACGCCCAGGACCTAAGACAGGCTCGGGGACGCCCAGGACCTAAGACAGGCTCGGGAGACGCCCAGGACCTAAGACAGGCTCGGGAGACGCCCAGGACCTAAGACAGGCTCGGGAGACGCCCAGGACCTAAGACAGACTCGGGAGACGCCCAGGACCTAAGACAGGCTCGGGAGGCGCCCAGGACCTAAGACAGGCTCGGGAGACGCCCAGGACCTAAGACAGGCTCGGGAGACGCCCAGGACCTAAGACAGGCTCTGGAGACGCCCAGGACCTAAGACAGGCTCGGGAGACGCCCAGGACCTAAGACAGGCTCGGGAGACGCCCAGGACCTAAGACAGGCTCGGGAGACGCCCAGGACCTAAGACAGGCTCGGGAGACGCCCAGGACCTAAGACAGGCTCGGGAGACGCCCAGGACCTAAGACAGGCTCGGGAGACGCCCAGGACCTAAGACAGGCTCGGGAGACGCCCAGGACCTAAGACAGGCTCGGGAGACGCCCAGGACCTAAGACAGGCTCGGGAGACGCCCAGGACCTAAGACAGACTCGGGAGACGCCCAGGACCTAAGACAGGCTCGGGAGACGCCCAGGACCTAAGACAGGCTCGGGAGACGCCCAGGACCTAAGACAGGCTCGGGAGACGCCCAGGACCTAAGACAGGCTCGGGAGACGCCCAGGACCTAAGACAGGCTCGGGAGACGCCCAGGACCTAAGACAGACTCGGGAGACGCCCAGGACCTAAGACAGGCTCTGGAGACGCCCAGGACCTAAGACAGGCTCGGGAGACGCCCAGGACCTAAGACAGGCTCGGGAGACGCCCAGGACCTAAGACAGGCTCGGGAGACGCCCAGGACCTAAGACAGGCTCGGGAGACGCCCAGGACCTAAGACAGGCTCGGGAGACGCCCAGGACCTAAGACAGGCTCGGGAGACGCCCAGGACCTAAGGCAGGCTCGGGAGACGCCCAGGACCTAAGACAGGCTCGGGAGACGCCCAGGACCTAAGACAGGCTCGGGAGACGCCCAGGACCTAAGACAGACTCGGGAGACGCCCAGGACCTAAGACAGACTCGGGAGACGCCCAGGACCTAAGACAGGCTCGGGAGACGCCCAGGACCTAAGACAGACTCGGGAGACGCCCAGGACCTAAGACAGGCTCGGGAGACGCCCAGGACCTAAGACAGGCTCGGGAGACGCCCAGGACCTAAGACAGGCTCGGGAGACGCCCAGGACCTAAGACAGGCTCGGGAGACGCCCAGGACCTAAGACAGGCTCGGGAGACGCCCAGGACCTAAGACAGACTCGGGAGACGCCCAGGACCTAAGACAGGCTCGGGAGACGCCCAGGACCTAAGACAGACTCGGGGACCCCAGGACCTAAGACAGGCTCGGGAGACGCCCAGGACCTAAGACAGGCTCGGGAGACGCCCAGGACCTAAGACAGGCTCGGGAGACGCCCAGGACCTAAGACAGGCTCGGGAGACGCCCAGGACCTAAGACAGACTCGGGAGACGCCCAGGACCTAAGACAGGCTCGGGAGACGCCCAGGACCTAAGACAGGCTCGGGAGACGCCCAGGACCTAAGACAGGCTCGGGAGACGCCCAGGACCTAAGACAGGCTCGGGAGACGCCCAGGACCTAAGACAGGCTCGGGAGACGCCCAGGACCTAAGACAGACTCGGGAGACGCCCAGGACCTAAGACAGGCTCGGGAGACGCCCAGGACCTAAGACAGGCTCAGGAGACGCCCAGGACCTAAGACAGGCTCGGGAGACGCCCAGGACCTAAGACAGGCTCGGGAGACGCCCAGGACCTAAGACAGGCTCGGGAGACGCCCAGGACCTAAGACAGGCTCGGGAGACGCCCAGGACCTAAGACAGACTCGGGAGACGCCCAGGACCTAAGACAGGCTCGGGAGACGCCCAGGACCTAAGACAGGCTCGGGAGACGCCCAGGACCTAAGACAGGCTCGGGAGACGCCCAGGACCTAAGACAGGCTCGGGAGACGCCCAGGACCTAAGACAGGCTCGGGAGACGCCCAGGACCTAAGACAGGCTCGGGAGACGCCCAGGACCTAAGACAGGCTCGGGAGACGCCCAGGACCTAAGACAGACTCGGGAGACGCCCAGGACCTAAGACAGGCTCGGGAGACGCCCAGGACCTAAGACAGGCTCGGGAGACGCCCAGGACCTAAGACAGGCTCGGGAGACGCCCAGGACCTAAGACAGGCTCGGGAGACGCCCAGGACCTAAGACAGGCTCGGGAGACGCCCAGGACCTAAGACAGACTCGGGAGACGCCCAGGACCTAAGACAGGCTCGGGAGACGCCCAGGACCTAAGACAGGCTCGGGAGACGCCCAGGACCTAAGACAGGCTCGGGAGACGCCCAGGACCTAAGACAGACTCGGGAGACGCCCAGGACCTAAGACAGGCTCGGGAGACGCCCAGGACCTAAGACAGGCTCGGGAGACGCCCAGGACCTAAGACAGGCTCGGGAGACGCCCAGGACCTAAGACAGACTCGGGAGACGCCCAGGACCTAAGACAGGCTCGGGAGACGCCCAGGACCTAAGACAGGCTCGGGAGACGCCCAGGACCTAAGACAGACTCGGGAGACGCCCAGGACCTAAGACAGGCTCGGGAGACGCCCAGGACCTAAGACAGGCTCGGGAGACGCCCAGGACCTAAGACAGACTCGGGAGACCCCAGGACCTAAGACAGGCTCGGGAGACGCCCAGGACCTAAGACAGGCTCGGGAGACGCCCAGGACCTAAGACAGGCTCGGGAGACGCCCAGGACCTAAGACAGGCTCGGGAGACGCCCAGGACCTAAGACAGGCTCGGGAGACGCCCAGGACCTAAGACAGACTCGGGAGACGCCCAGGACCTAAGACAGGCTCGGGAGACGCCCAGGACCTAAGACAGGCTCGGGAGACGCCCAGGACCTAAGACAGGCTCGGGAGACGCCCAGGACCTAAGACAGGCTCGGGAGACGCCCAGGACCTAAGACAGGCTCGGGAGACGCCCAGGACCTAAGACAGGCTCGGGAGACGCCCAGGACCTAAGACAGACTCGGGAGACGCCCAGGACCTAAGACAGGCTCGGGAGACGCCCAGGACCTAAGACAGGCTCGGGAGACGCCCAGGACCTAAGGCAGGCTCGGGAGACGCCCAGGACCTAAGACAGGCTCGGGAGACGCCCAGGACCTAAGACAGGCTCGGGAGACGCCCAGGACCTAAGACAGGCTCGGGAGACGCCCAGGACCTAAGACAGACTCGGGAGACGCCCAGGACCTAAGACAGGCTCGGGAGACGCCCAGGACCTAAGACAGGCTCGGGAGACGCCCAGGACCTAAGACAGGCTCGGGAGACGCCCAGGACCTAAGACAGGCTCGGGAGACGCCCAGGACCTAAGACAGGCTCGGGAGACGCCCAGGACCTAAGACAGGCTCGGGAGACGCCCAGGACCTAAGACAGGCTCAGGAGACGCCCAGGACCTAAGACAGGCTCGGGAGACGCCCAGGACCTAAGACAGGCTCGGGAGACCCCCAGGACCTAAGACAGGCTCGGGAGACGCCCAGGACCTAAGACAGGCTCGGGAGACGCCCAGGACCTAAGACAGGCTCGGGAGACGCCCAGGACCTAAGACAGGCTCGGGAGACGCCCAGGACCTAAGACAGGCTCAGGGAGACGCCCAGGACCTAAGACAGGCTCGGGAGACGCCCAGGACCTAAGACAGGCTCGGGAGACGCCCAGGACCTAAGACAGGCTCGGGAGACGCCCAGGACCTAAGACAAGGCTCGGGAGACGCCCAGGACCTAAGACAGGCTCGGGAGACGCCCAGGACCTAAGACAGGCTCGGGAGACGCCCAGGACCTAAGACAGGCTCGGGAGACGCCCAGGACCTAAGACAGGCTCAGGAGACGCCCAGGACCTAAGACAGGCTCGGGAGACGCCCAGGACCTAAGACAGGCTCGGGAGACGCCCAGGACCTAAGACAGACTCGGAGACGCCCAGGACCTAGACAGGCTCGGGAGACGCCCAGGACCTAAGACAGGCTCGGGAGACGCCCAGGACCTAAGACAGACTCGGGAGACGCCCAGGACCTAAGACAGGCTCGGGAGACGCCCAGGACCTAAGACAGGCTCGGGAGACGCCCAGGACCTAAGACAGGCTCGGGAGACGCCCAGGACCTAAGACAGGCTCGGGAGACGCCCAGGACCTAAGACAGGCTCGGGGAGACGCCCAGGACCTAAGACAGGCTCGGGAGCGCCCAGGACCTAAGACAGGCTCGGGAGACGCCCAGGACCTAAGACAGGCTCGGGAGACGCCCAGGACCTAAGACAGGCTCGGGAGACGCCCAGGACCTAAGACAGACTCGGGAGACGCCCAGGACCTAAGACAGGCTCGGGAGACGCCCAGGACCTAAGACAGGCTCGGGAGACGCCCAGGACCTAAGACAGGCTCAGGAGACGCCCAGGACCTAAGACAGGCTCGGGAGACGCCCAGGACCTAAGACAGGCTCGGGAGACGCCCAGGACCTAAGACAGGCTCGGGAGACGCCCAGGACCTAAGACAGGCTCGGGAGACGCCCAGGACCTAAGACAGGCTCGGGAGACGCCCAGGACCTAAGACAGGCTCGGGAGACGCCCAGGACCTAAGACAGGCTCGGGAGACGCCCAGGACCTAAGACAGGCTCGGGAGACGCCCAGGACCTAAGACAGACTCGGGAGACGCCCAGGACCTAAGACAGACTCGGGAGACGCCCAGGACCTAAGACAGACTCGGGAGACGCCCAGGACCTAAGACAGGCTCGGGAGAGGACCTAAGACAGGCTCGGGGACGCCCAGGACCTAAGACAGACTCGGGAGACGCCCAGGACCTAAGACAGGCTCGGGAGACGCCCAGGACCTAAGACAGACTCGGGAGACGCCCAGGACCTAAGACAGGCTCGGGAGACGCCCAGGACCTAAGACAGACTCGGGAGACGCCCAGGACCTAAGACAGGCTCGGGAGACGCCCAGGACCTAAGACAGGCTCTGGAGACGCCCAGGACCTAAGACAGACTCGGGAGACGCCCAGGACCTAAGACAGACTCGGGAGACGCCCAGGACCTAAGACAGGCTCGGGAGACGCCCAGGACCTAAGACAGGCTCGGGAGACGCCCAGGACCTAAGACAGGCTCGGGAGACGCCCAGGACCTAAGACAGACTCGGGAGACGCCCAGGACCTAAGACAGACTCGGGAGACGCCCAGGACCTAAGACAGGCTCTGGGAGACGCCCAGGACCTAAGACAGAACGCCCAGGACCTAAGACAGGCTCGGGAGACGCCCAGGACCTAAGACAGACTCGGGAGACGCCCAGGACCTAAGACAGGCTCGGGAGACGCCCAGGACCTAAGACAGGCTCGGGAGACGCCCAGGACCTAAGACAGGCTCGGGAGACCCCCAGGACCTAAGACAGGCTCGGGAGACGCCCAGGACCTAAGACAGACTCGGGAGACGCCCAGGACCTAAGACAGGCTCGGGAGACGCCCAGGACCTAAGACAGACTCGGGAGACGCCCAGGACCTAAGACAGACTCGGGAGACGCCCAGGACCTAAGACAGGCTCGGGAGACGCCCAGGACCTAAGACAGGCTCGGGAGACGCCCAGGACCTAAGACAGACTCGGGAGACGCCCAGGACCTAAGACAGGCTCGGGAGACGCCCAGGACCTAAGACAGACTCGGGAGACGCCCAGGACCTAAGACAGACTCGGGAGACACCCAGGACCTAAGACAGACTCGGGAGGCGCCCAGGACCTAAGACAGACTCGGGAGACGCCCAGGACCTAAGACAGGCTCGGGAGACGCCCAGGACCTAAGACAGGACTCGGGAGACGCCCAGGACCTAAGACAGGCTCGGGAGACGCCCAGGACCTAAGACAGACTCGGGAGACGCCCAGGACCTAAGACAGGCTCGGGAGACGCCCAGGACCTAAGACAGACTCGGGAGCGCCCAGGACCTAAGACAGGCTCAGGAGACGCCCAGGACCTAAGACAGGCTCGGGAGACGCCCAGGACCTAAGACAGGCTCGGGAGACGCCCAGGACCTAAGACAGGCTCGGGAGACGCCCAGGACCTAAGACAAGCTCGGGAGACGCCCAGGACCTAAGACAGGCTCGGGAGACGCCCAGGACCTAAGACAGACTCGGGAGCGCCCAGGACCTAAGACAGGCTCGGGAGACGCCCAGGACCTAAGACAGACTCGGGAGACGCCCAGGACCTAAGACAGGCTCGGGAGACGCCCAGGACCTAAGACAGGCTCGGGAGACGCCCAGGACCTAAGACAGACTCGGGAGACCCAGGCCCAGGACCTAAGGACCTAAGACAGCTCGGGAGACGCCCAGGACCTAAGACAGGCTCGGGAGACGCCCAGGACCTAAGACAGACTCGGGAGACGCCCAGGACCTAAGACAGACTCGGGAGACGCCCAGGACCTAAGACAGGCTCGGGAGACGCCCAGGACCTAAGACAGACTCGGGAGACGCCCAGGACCTAAGACAGACTCGGGAGACGCCCAGGACCTAAGACAGGCTCGGGAGACGCCCAGGACCTAAGACAGGCTCGGGAGACGCCCAGGACCTAAGACAGGCTCGGGAGACGCCCAGGACCTAAGACAGGCTCGGGAGACGCCCAGGACCTAAGACAGACTCGGGAGACGCCCAGGACCTAAGACAGGCTCGGGAGACGCCCAGGACCTAAGACAGGCTCGGGAGACGCCCAGGACCTAAGACAGACTCGGGAGACGCCCAGGACCTAAGACAGGCTCAGGAGACGCCCAGGACCTAAGACAGGCTCAGGAGACGCCCAGGACCTAAGACAGGCTCGGGAGACGCCCAGGACCTAAGACAGACTCGGGAGACGCCCAGGACCTAAGACAGACTCGGGAGACGCCCAGGACCTAAGACAGACTCGGGAGACGCCCAGGACCTAAGACAGACTCGGGAGACGCCCAGGACCTAAGACAGACTCGGGAGACGCCCAGGACCTAAGACAGGCTCGGGAGACGCCCAGGACCTAAGACAGACTCGGGAGACGCCCAGGACCTAAGACAGACTCGGGAGACGCCCAGGACCTAAGACAGGCTCGGGAGACGCCCAGGACCTAAGACAGACTCGGGAGACGCCCAGGACCTAAGACAGGCTCGGGAGACGCCCAGGACCTAAGACAGGCTCGGGAGACGCCCAGGACCTAAGACAGGCTCGGGAGACGCCCAGGACCTAAGACAGACTCGGGAGACGCCCAGGACCTAAGACAGACTCAGGAGACGCCCAGGACCTAAGACAGGCTCGGGAGACGCCCAGGACCTAAGACAGACTCGGGAGACGCCCAGGACCTAAGACAGACTCGGGAAACGCCCAGGACCTAAGACAGGCTCGGGAGACGCCCAGGACCTAAGACAGGCTCGGGAGACGCCCAGGACCTAAGACAGACTCGGGAGACGCCCAGGACCTAAGACAGACTCGGGAGACGCCCAGGACCTAAGACAGGCTCGGGAGACGCCCAGGACCTAAGACAGGCTCGGGAGACGCCCAGGACCTAAGACAGGCTCGGGAGACGCCCAGGACCTAAGACAGGCTCGGGAGACGCCCAGGACCTAAGACAGACTCGGGAGACGCCCAGGACCTAAGACAGACTCGGGAGACGCCCAGGACCTAAGACAGGCTCGGGAGACGCCCAGGACCTAAGACAGACTCGGGAGACGCCCAGGACCTAAGACAGACTCGGGAGACGCCCAGGACCTAAGACAGGCTCGGGAGACGCCCAGGACCTAAGACAGACTCGGGAGACGCCCAGGACCTAAGACAGACTCGGGAGACGCCCAGGACCTAAGACAGACTCGGGAGACGCCCAGGACCTAAGACAGACTCGGGAGACGCCCAGGACCTAAGACAGGCTCGGGAGACGCCCAGGACCTAAGACAGGCTCGGGAGACGCCCAGGACCTAAGACAGGCTCGGGAGACGCCCAGGACCTAAGACAGGCTCGGGAGACGCCCAGGACCTAAGACAGACTCGGGAGACGCCCAGGACCTAAGACAGACTCGGGAGACGCCCAGGACCTAAGACAGACTCGGGAGACGCCCAGGACCTAAGACAGACTCGGGAGACGCCCAGGACCTAAGACAGGCTCCGGGAGACGCCCAGGACCTAAGACAGGCTCAGGAGACGCCCAGGACCTAAGACAGGCTCGGGAGACGCCCAGGACCTAAGACAGGCTCGGGAGACGCCCAGGACCTAAGACAGGCTCGGGAGACGCCCAGGACCTAAGACAGACTCGGGAGACGCCCAGGACCTAAGACAGGCTCGGGGAGACGCCCAGGACCTAAGACAGACTCGGGAGACGCCCAGGACCTAAGACAGACTCGGGAGACGCCCAGGACCTAAGACAGGCTCGGGAGACGCCCAGGACCTAAGACAGACTCGGGAGACGCCCAGGACCTAAGACAGACTCGGGAGACCCCCAGGACCTAAGACAGACTCGGGAGACGCCCAGGACCTAAGACAGGCTCGGGAGACGCCCAGGACCTAAGACAGACTCGGGAGACGCCCAGGACCTAAGACAGGCTCGGGAGACGCCCAGGACCTAAGACAGGCTCGGGAGACGCCCAGGACCTAAGACAGACTCGGGAGACGCCCAGGACCTAAGACAGACTCGGGAGACGCCCAGGACCTAAGACAGACTCGGGAGACGCCCAGGACCTAAGACAGGCTCGGGAGACGCCCAGGACCTAAGACAGACTCGGGAGACGCCCAGGACCTAAGACAGGCTCGGGAGACGCCCAGGACCTAAGACAGGCTCGGGAGACGCCCAGGACCTAAGACAGGCTCTGGAGACGCCCAGGACCTAAGACAGGCTCGGGAGACGCCCAGGACCTAAGACAGACTCGGGAGACGCCCAGGACCTAAGACAGGCTCGGGAGACGCCCAGGACCTAAGACAGACTCGGGGGACGCCCAGGACCTAAGACAGGCTCGGGAGACGCCCAGGACCTAAGACAGACTCGGGAGACGCCCAGGACCTAAGACAGGCTCGGGAGACGCCCAGGACCTAAGACAGGCTCGGGAGACGCCCAGGACCTAAGACAGACTCGGGAGACGCCCAGGACCTAAGACAGACTCGGGAGACGCCCAGGACCTAAGACAGACTCGGGAGACGCCCAGGACCTAAGACAGGCTCGGGAGACGCCCAGGACCTAAGACAGGCTCGGGAGACGCCCAGGACCTAAGACAGACTCGACAGACCCCCAGGACCTAAGACAGACTCGGGAGACGCCCAGGACCTAAGACAGACTCGGGAGACGCCCAGGACCTAAGACAGACTCGGGAGACGCCCAGGACCTAAGACAGGCTCGGGAGACGCCCAGGACCTAAGACAGACTCGGGAGACGCCCAGGACCTAAGACAGACTCGGGAGACGCCCAGGACCTAAGACAGACTCGGGAGACGCCCAGGACCTAAGACAGACTCGGGAGACGCCCAGGACCTAAGACAGACTCGGGAGACGCCCAGGACCTAAGACAGGCTCGGGAGACGCCCAGGACCTAAGACAGGCTCGGGAGACGCCCAGGACCTAAGACAGGCTCGGGAGACGCCCAGGACCTAAGACAGGCTCGGGAGACGCCCAGGACCTAAGACAGACTCGGGAGACGCCCAGGACCTAAGACAGACTCGGGAGACGCCCAGGACCTAAGACAGACTCGGGAGACGCCCAGGACCTAAGACAGACTCGGGAGACGCCCAGGACCTAAGACAGACTCGGGAGACGCCCAGGACCTAAGACAGGCTCGGGAGACGCCCAGGACCTAAGACAGACTCGGGAGACGCCCAGGACCTAAGACAGACTCGGGAGACGCCCAGGACCTAAGACAGACTCGACAGACCCCCAGGACCTAAGACAGACTCGGGAGACGCCCAGGACCTAAGACAGGCTCGGGAGACGCCCAGGACCTAAGACAGACTCGGGAGACGCCCAGGACCTAAGACAGGCTCGGGAGACGCCCAGGACCTAAGACAGACTCGGGAGACGCCCAGGACCTAAGACAGACTCGGGAGACGCCCAGGACCTAAGACAGACTCGGGAGACGCCCAGGACCTAAGACAGACTCGGGAGACGCCCAGGACCTAAGACAGACTCGGGAGACGCCCAGGACCTAAGACAGACTCGGGAGACGCCCAGGACCTAAGACAGACTCGGGAGACGCCCAGGACCTAAGACAGGCTCGGGAGACGCCCAGGACCTAAGACAGGCTCGGGAGACGCCCAGGACCTAAGACAGGCTCGGGAGACGCCCAGGACCTAAGACAGGCTCGGGAGACGCCCAGGACCTAAGACAGACTCGGGAGACGCCCAGGACCTAAGACAGGCTCGGGAGACGCCCAGGACCTAAGACAGACTCGGGAGACGCCCAGGACCTAAGACAGGCTCGGGAGACGCCCAGGACCTAAGACAGACTCGGGAGACGCCCAGGACCTAAGACAGACTCGGGAGACGCCCAGGACCTAAGACAGACTCGGGAGACGCCCAGGACCTAAGACAGGCTCGGGAGACGCCCAGGACCTAAGACAGACTCGGGAGACGCCCAGGACCTAAGACAGACTCAGGAGACGCCCAGGACCTAAGACAGGCTCGGGAGACGCCCAGGACCTAAGACAGGCTCGGGAGACGCCCAGGACCTAAGACAGGCTCGGGAGACGCCCAGGACCTAAGACAGGCTCGGGAGACGCCCAGGACCTAAGACAGACTCGAGAGACGCCCAGGACCTAAGACAGGCTCGGGAGACGCCCAGGACCTAAGACAGACTCGGGAGACGCCCAGGACCTAAGACAGGCTCGGGAGACGCCCAGGACCTAAGACAGACTCGGGAGACGCCCAGGACCTAAGACAGGCTCGGGAGACGCCCAGGACCTAAGACAGACTCGGGAGACGCCCAGGACCTAAGACAGGCTCGGGAGACGCCCAGGACCTAAGACAGACTCGGGAGACGCCCAGGACCTAAGACAGGCTCGGGAGACGCCCAGGACCTAAGACAGGCTCGGGAGACGCCCAGGACCTAAGACAGACTCGGAGACGCCCAGGACCTAAGACAGGCTCGGGAGACGCCCAGGACCTAAGACAGACTCGGGAGACGCCCAGGACCTAAGACAGACTCGGGAGACGCCCAGGACCTAAGACAGGCTCGGGAGACGCCCAGGACCTAAGACAGGCTCGGGAGACGCCCAGGACCTAAGACAGACTCGGGAGACGCCCAGGACCTAAGACAGGCTCGGGAGACGCCCAGGACCTAAGACAGACTCGGGAGACGCCCAGGACCTAAGACAGACTCGGGAGACCCCCAGGACCTAAGACAGACTCGGGAGACGCCCAGGACCTGGACAGACTCGGGAGACGCCCAGGACCTAAGACAGGCTCGGGAGACGCCCAGGACCTAAGACAGGCTCGGGAGACGCCCAGGACCTAAGACAGACTCGGGAGACGCCCAGGACCTAAGACAGACTCGGGAGACGCCCAGGACCTAAGACAGACTCGGGAGACGCCCAGGACCTAAGACAGACTCGGGAGACGCCCAGGACCTAAGACAGACTCGGGAGACGCCCAGGACCTAAGACAGGCTCGGGAGACGCCCAGGACCTAAGACAGACTCGGGAGACGCCCAGGACCTAAGACAGACTCGGGAGACGCCCAGGACCTAAGACAGGCTCGGGAGACGCCCAGGACCTAAGACAGACTCAGGAGACGCCCAGGACCTAAGACAGACTCGGGAGACGCCCAGGACCTAAGACAGGCTCGGGAGACGCCCAGGACCTAAGACAGACTCGGGAGACGCCCAGGACCTAAGACAGACTCGGGAGACGCCCAGGACCTAAGACAGACTCGGGAGACGCCCAGGACCTAAGACAGGCTCGGGAGACGCCCAGGACCTAAGACAGGCTCGGGAGACGCCCAGGACCTAAGACAGACTCGGGAGACGCCCAGGACCTAAGACAGACTCGGGAGACGCCCAGGACCTAAGACAGACTCGGGAGACGCCCAGGACCTAAGACAGACTCGGGAGACGCCCAGGACCTAAGACAGACTCGGGAGACGCCCAGGACCTAAGACAGGCTCGGGAGACGCCCAGGACCTAAGACAGACTCGGGAGACGCCCAGGACCTAAGACAGGCTCGGGAGACGCCCAGGACCTAAAACAGACTCGGGAGACGCCCAGGACCTAAGACAGACTCGGGAGACGCCCAGGACCTAAGACAGACTCGGGAGACGCCCAGGACCTAAAACAGACTCGGGAGACGCCCAGGACCTAAGACAGGCTCGGGAGACGCCCAGGACCTAAGACAGACTCGGGAGACGCCCAGGACCTAAGACAGGCTCGGGAGACGCCCAGGACCTAAGACAGACTCGGGAGACGCCCAGGACCTAAGACAGACTCGGGAGACGCCCAGGACCTAAGACAGACTCGGGAGACCCCCAGGACCTAAGACAGGCTCGGGAGACGCCCAGGACCTAAGACAGACTCGGGAGACGCCCAGGACCTAAGACAGACTCGGGAGACGCCCAGGACCTAAGACAGGCTCGGGAGACCCCCAGGACCTAAGACAGACTCGGGAGACGCCCAGGACCTAAGACAGGCTCGGGAGACGCCCAGGACCTAAGACAGGCTCGGGAGACGCCCAGGACCTAAGACAGACTCTGGAGACGCCCAGGACCTAAGACAGGCTCGGGAGACGCCCAGGACCTAAGACAGGCTCGGGAGACGCCCAGGACCTAAGACAGACTCGGGAGACGCCCAGGACCTCGGGAGACGCCCAGGACCTAAGACAGGCTCGGGAGACGCCCAGGACCTAAGACAGACTCGGGAGACGCCCAGGACCTAAGACAGACTCGAGAGACGCCCAGGACCTAAGACAGGCTCGGGAGACGCCCAGGACCTAAGACAGGCTCGGGAGACGCCCAGGACCTAAGACAGACTCGGGAGACGCCCAGGACCTAAGACAGGCTCGGAGACGCCCAGGACCTAAGACAGGCTCGGGAGACGCCCAGGACCTAAGACAGACTCGGGAGACGCCCAGGACCTAAGACAGACTCGACAGACCCCCAGGACCTAAGACAGGCTCGGGAGACGCCCAGGACCTAAGACAGGCTCGGGAGACGCCCAGGACCTAAGACAGACTCGGGAGACGCCCAGGACCTAAGACAGGCTCGGGAGACGCCCAGGACCTAAGACAGACTCGGGAGACGCCCAGGACCTAAGACAGGCTCGGGAGACGCCCAGGACCTAAGACAGACTCGGGAGACGCCCAGGACCTAAGACAGACTCGGCAACCCCAGGACCTAAGACAGACTCGACAGACCCCCAGGACCTAAGACAGGCTCGGGAGACGCCCAGGACCTAAGACAGGCTCGGGAGACGCCCAGGACCTAAGACAGGCTCGGGAGACGCCCAGGACCTAAGACAGACTCGGGAGACGCCCAGGACCTAAGACAGGCTCGGGAGACGCCCAGGACCTAAGACAGGCTCGGGAGACGCCCAGGACCTAAGACAGGCTCGGGAGACGCCCAGGACCTAAGACAGACTCGGGAGACGCCCAGGACCTAAGACAGGCCCGGGAACGCCCAGGACCTAAGACAGACTCCTGAGACGCCCAGGACCTAAGACAGACTCGGGAGACGCCCAGGACCTAAGACAGACTCGGGAGACGCCCAGGACCTAAGACAGACTCGGAAGACGCCCAGGACCTAAGACAGACTCGGGAGACGCCCAGGACCTAAGACAGGCTCGGGAGACGCCCAGGACCTAAGACAGGCTCGGGAGACGCCCAGGACCTAAGACAGACTCGGGAGACGCCCAGGACCTAAGACAGGCTCGGGAGACGCCCAGGACCTAAGACAGACTCGGGAGACGCCCAGGACCTAAGACAGGCTCGGGAGACGCCCAGGACCTAAGACAGGCCCGGGAGACGCCCAGGACCTAAGACAGGCTCGGGAGACGCCCAGGACCTAAGGCAGGCTCGGGAGACGCCCAGGACCTAAGACAGACTCGGGAGACGCCCAGGACCTAAGACAGGCTCGGGAGACGCCCAGGACCTAAGACAGACTCGGGAGACGCCCAGGACCTAAGACAGGCTCGGGAGACGCCCAGGACCTAAGACAGGCTCGGGAGACGCCCAGGACCTAAGACAGGCTCGGGAGACGCCCAGGACCTAAGACAGACTCGGGAGACGCCCAGGACCTAAGACAGGCTCGGGAGACGCCCAGGACCTAAGACAGGCTCGGGAGACGCCCAGGACCTAAGACAGGCTCGGGAGACGCCCAGGACCTAGGACAGGCTCGGGAGACGCCCAGGACCTAAGACAGGCTCGGGAGACGCCCAGGACCTAAGACAGACTCGGGAGACGCCCAGGACCTAAGACAGGCTCGGGAGACGCCCAGGACCTAAGACAGACTCAGGAGGCGCCCAGGGACCTAAGACAGGCTCGGGAGACGCCCAGGACCTAAGACAGGCTCGGGAGACGCCCAGGACCTAAGACAGGCTCGGGAGACGCCCAGGACCTAAGACAGGCTCGGGAGACGCCCAGGACCTAAGACAGGCTCGGGAGACGCCCAGGACCTAGGACAGGCTCGGGAGACGCCCAGGACCTAAGACAGGCTCGGGAGACGCCCAGGACCTAAGACAGGCTCGGCAGACCCCCAGGACCTAAGACAGGCTCGGGAGACGCCCAGGACCTAAGACAGGCTCGGGAGACGCCCAGGACCTAAGACAGGCTCGGGAGACGCCCAGGACCTAAGACAGAATCAGGAGGCCCCGGGACTCAGAGAGGCTCGAGAGACGCCCAGGACCTAAGACAGACTCGGGAGACGCCCAGGACCTAAGACAGGCTCGGGAGACGCCCAGGACCTAAGACAGGCTCGGGAGACGCCCAGGACCTAAGACAGGCTCGGGAGACGCCCAGGACCTAAGACAGGCTCGGGAGACGCCCAGGACCTAAGACAGGCTCGGGAGACGCCCAGGCCCTAAGACAGGCTCGGGAGACGCCCAGGACCTAAGACAGGCTCGGGAGACGCCCAGGACCTAAGACAGGCTCGGGAGACGCCCAGGACCTAAGACAGGCTCGGGAGACGCCGAGGACCTAAGACAGGCTCGGGAGACGCCAGGGACCTAAGACAGGCTCGGGAGACGCCCAGGACCTAAGACAGGCTCGGGAGACGCCCAGGACCTAAGACAGGCTCGGGAGACGCCCAGGACCTAAGACAGGCTCGGGAGTCGCCCAGGACCTAAGACAGGCTCGGGAGACGCCCAGGACCTAAGACAGGCTCGGGGAGACGCCCAGGACCTAAGACAGGCTCGGGGAGACGCCCAGGACCTAAGACAGGCTCGGCCGGGAGGCGGCCTAAGACAGGCTCAGGGGGCACCTAGGGACCTAAGACAGGCTCGGGGGGACGCCCAGGACCCTGGAACAGGCTCGGGAGACGCCCAGGACCTAAGACAGGCTCGGGAGACGCCCAGGACCTAAGACAGACTCGGGAGACGCCCAGGACCTAAGACAGGCTCGGGAGACGCCCAGGACCTAAGACAGGCTCGGGAGGCGCCCAGGACCTAAGACAGACTCGGGAGACGCCCAGGACCTAAGACAGACTCGGGAGACGCCCAGGACCTAAGACAGACTCGGGAGACGCCCAGGACCTAAGGCAGGCTCGGGAGACGCCCAGGACCTAAGACAGGCTCGGGAGACGCCCAGGACCTAAGACAGACTCGGGAGACGCCCAGGACCTAAGGCAGGCTCGGGAGACGCCCAGGACCTAAGACAGGCTCGGGAGACGCCCAGGACCTAAGACAGGCTCGGGAGACGCCCAGGACCTAAGACAGGCTCGGGAGACGCCCAGGACCTAAGACAGGCTCGGGAGACGCCCAGGACCTACGACAGACTCGGGAGACGCCCAGGACCTAAGACAGGCTCGGGAGACGCCCAGGACCTAAGACAGACTCGGGAGACGCCCAGGACCTAAGACAGACTCGGGAGACGCCCAGGACCTAAGACAGGCTCGGGAGACACCCAGGACCTAAGACAGGCTCGGGAGACGCCCAGGACCTAAGACAGGCTCGGGAGACGCCCAGGACCTAAGACAGACTCGGGAGACCCCCAGGACCTAAGACAGGCTCGGGAGACGCCCAGGACCTAAGACAGACTCGGGAGACCCCCAGGACCTAAGACAGGCTCGGGAGACGCCCAGGACCCAAGACAGGCTCGGGAGACGCCCAGGACCTAAGACAGACTCGGGAGACGCCCAGGACCTAAGACAGGCTCGGGAGACGCCCAGGCCCTAAGACAGGCTCGGGAGACGCCCAGGACCTAAGACAGGCTCGGGAGACGCCCAGGACCTAAGACAGGCTCGGGAGACGCCCAGGACCTAAGACAGGCTCGGGAGACGCCCAGGACCTAACAAAGACTCGGCAGACGCCCAGGACCTAAGACAGGCTCGGGAGACGCCCAGGACCTAAGACAGGCTCGGGAGACGCCCAGGACCTAAGACAGGCTCGGGAGACGCCCAGGACCTAAGACAGGCTCAGGAGACGCCCAGGACCTAAGACAGGCTCGGGAGACGCCCAGGACCTAAGACAGGCTCGGGAGACGCCCAGGACCCAAGACAGGCTCGGGAGACGCGCAGGACCTAAGACAGGCTCGGGAGACGCCCAGGACCTAAGACAGGCTCGGGAGACGCCCAGGACCTAAGACAGGCTCGGGAGACGCCCAGGACCTGAGACAGGCTCGGGAGACGCCCAGGACCTAAGACAGGCTCGGGAGACGCCCAGGACCTAAGACAGGCTCGGGAGACGCCCAGGACCCAAGACAGGCTCGGGAGACGCCCAGGACCTAAGACAGGCTCGGGAGACGCCCAGGACCTAAGACAGGCTCGGGAGACGCCCAGGACCGAAGACAGGCTCGGGAGACGCCCAGGACCTAAGACAGGCTCGGGAGACGCCCAGGACCTAAGACAGACTCGGGAGACGCGCAGGACCTAAGACAGGCTCGGGAGACGCCCAGGACCTAAGACAGGCTCGGGAGACGCCCAGGACCTAAGACAGGCTCGGGAGACGCCCAGGACCTAAGACAGGCTCGGGAGACGCCCAGGACCTAAGACAGACTCGGGAGACGCCCAGGACCTAAGACAGGCTCGGGAGACGCCCAGGACCTAAGACAGGCTCGGGAGACGCCCAGGACCTAAGACAGGCTCGGGAGACGCCCAGGACCTAAGACAGGCTCGGGAGACGCCCAGGACCTGAGACAGGCTCGGGAGACGCCCAGGACCTAAGACAGGCTCGGGAGACGCCCAGGACCTAAGACAGGCTCGGGAGACGCCCAGGACCTAAGACAGGCTCGGGAGACGCCCAGGACCTAAGACAGGCTCGGGAGACGCCCAGGACCTAAGACAGACTCGGGGAGACGCCCAGGACCTAAGACAGGCTCGGGAGAGCGCCCAGGACCTAAGACAGGCTCGGGAGACGCCCAGGACCTAAGAAAGGCTCGGCAGACGCCCAGGACCTAAGACAGACTCGGGAGACGCCCAGGACCTAAGACAGGCTCGGGGAGACGCCCAGGACCCTAAGACAGGCTCGGGAGACGCCCAGGACCTAAGACAGGCTCGGGAGACGCCCAGGACCTAAGACAGGCTCGGGAGACGCCCAGGACCTAAGACGGGCTCGGGAGACGCCCAGGACCTAAGACAGGCTCGGGAGACGCCCAGGACCTAAGACAGGCTCGGGAGACGCCCAGGACCTAAGACAGGCTCGGGAGACGCCCGGGACCTAAGACAGGCTCGGGAGACGCCCAGGACCCCAAGACAGGCTCTGGGGTGGGGAGACGGCTCGAAACCAGGACCACAGGACGGACTCGGGAGGGCGCCCTAGGACCCTAAGACAGGCTCGGGAGACTGGCCCTAGGACCTAAGACAAGCTCGGGAGACGCCCAGGACCTAAGACAGACTCGGGGAGACGCCCAGGACCTAAGACAGGCTCGGGGGGCGCCCGGGACCTAAGACAGGCTCGGGGAGACCCCAGGACCTAAGACAGACTCGGGAGACGCCCAGGACCTAAGACAGGCTCGGGAGACGCCCAGGACCTAAGACAGGCTCGGGAGACGCCCAGGACCTAAGACAGACTCGACAGACCCCCAGGACCTAAGACAGGCTCGGGAGACGCCCAGGACCTAAGACAGGCTCGGGAGACGCCCAGGACCTAAGACAGACTCGGGAGACGCCCAGGACCTAAGACAGGCTCAGGAGACGCCCAGGACCTAAGACAGGCTCGGGAGACGCCCAGGACCTAAGACAGACTCGGGAGACGCCCAGGACCTAAGACAGGCTCGGGGAGAGCGCCCAGGACCTAAGACAGACTCGGGAGACGCCCAGGACCTAAGACAGGCTCGGAGGCGCCCAGGACCTAAGACAGACTCGGGGGGCGCGGGGCGGGACCTAAGACAGGCTCGGGAGACGCCCAGGACCTAAGACAGACTCGGGAGACGCCCAGGACCTAAGACAGACTCGGGAGACGCCCAGGACCTAAGACAGGCTCGGAAGACGCCCAGGACCTAAGACAGGCTCGGGAGACGCCCAGGACCTAAGACAGGCTCGGGAGACGCCCAGGACCTAAGACAGGCTCGGGAGACGCCCAGGACCTAAGACAGACTCGGGAGACGCCCAGGACCTAAGACAGACTCGGGAGACGCCCAGGACCTAAGACAGGCTCGGGAGACGCCCAGGACCTAAGACAGACTCGGGAGACGCCCAGGACCTAAGACAGGCTCGGGAGACGCCCAGGACCTAAGACAGGCTCGGGAGACGCCCAGGACCTAAGACAGACTCGACAGACCCCCAGGACCTAAGACAGGCTCGGGAGACGCCCAGGACCTAAGACAGGCTCGGGAGACGCCCAGGACCTAAGACAGGCTCGGGAGACGCCCAGGACCTAAGACAGGCTCGGGAGACGCCCAGGACCTAAGACAGGCTCGGGAGACGCCCAGGACCTAAGACAGGCTCGGGAGACGCCCAGGACCTAAGACAGGCTCGGGAGACGCCCAGGACCTAAGACAGGCTCGGGAGACGCCCAGGACCTAAGACAGGCTCGGGAGACGCCCAGGACCTAAGACAGGCTCGGGAGACGCCCAGGACCTAAGACAGACTCGAGACGCCCAGGACCTAAGACAGGCTCGGGAGACGCCCAGGACTCCAAGACAGGCTCGGGAGACGCCCAGGACCTAAGACAGGCTCGGGACGCCCTAAGACAGACTCGGGAGACGCCCAGGACCTAAGACAGACTCGGGAGACGCCCAGGACCTAAGACAGGCTCGGGAGACGCCCAGGACCTAAGACAGGCTCGGGAGGCGCAGGACCTAAGACAGACTCGGGAGACGCCCAGGACCTAAGACAGGGCTCGGGGAGGACGCCCAGGACCTAAGACAGGCTCGGGAGACGCCCAGGACCTAAGACAGGCTCAGGAGACGCCCAGGACCTAAGACAGGCTCGGGAGACGCCCAGGACCTAAGACAGGCTCGGGAGACGCCCAGGACCTAAGACAGACTCGGGAGACGCCCAGGACCTAAGACAGGCTCGGGAGACCCCCAGGACCTAAGACAGACTCGGGAGACGCCCAGGACCTAAGACAGGCTCGGGAGACGCCCAGGACCTAAGACAGGCTCGGGAGACGCCCAGGACCTAAGACAGACTCGGGAGACGCCCAGGACCAAAGACAGACTCGGGAGACGCCCAGGACCTAAGACAGACTCGGGGAGACGCCCAGGACCTAAGACAGGCTCGGGAGACGCCCAGGACCTAAGACAGGCTCGGGAGACGCCCAGGACCTAAGACAGGCTCGGGAGACGCCCAGGACCTAAGACAGAGCTCAGGAGACGCCCAGGACCTAAGACAGGCTCGGGGAGACGCCCAGGACCTAAGACAGGCTCGGGAGACGCCCAGGACCTAAGACAGACTCGGGAGACGCCCAGGACCTAAGACAGGCTCGGGAGACGCCCAGGACCTAAGACAGACTCGGGAGACGCCCAGGACCTAAGACAGGCTCGGGAGACGCCCAGGACCTAAGACAGGCTCGGGAGACGCCCAGGACCTAAGACAGGCTCGGGAGACGCCCAGGACCTAAGACAGGCTCGGGAGACCTCCAGGACCTAAGACAGACTCGGGAGACGCCCAGGACCTAAGACAGGCTCGGGAGACGCCCAGGACCTAAGACAGGCTCGGGAGACGCCCAGGACCTAAGACAGGCTCGGGAGACGCCCAGGACCTAACACAGACTCGGGAGACGCCCAGGACCTAAGACAGGCTCGGGAGACGCCCAGGACCTAAGACAGGCTCGGGAGACCCCCAGGACCTAAGACAGACTCGGGAGACGCCCAGGACCTAAGACAGGCTCGGGAGACGCCCAGGACCTAAGACCGACTCGGGAGACGCCCAGGACCTAAGACAGGCTCGGGAGACGCCCAGGACCTAAGGCAGGCTCGGGAGACGCCCAGGACCTAAGACAGGCTCGGGAGACGCCCAGGACCTAAGACAGACTCGGGAGACGCCCAGGACCTAAGACAGGCTCGGGAGACGCCCAGGACCTAAGACAGGCTCGGGAGACGCCCAGGACCTAAGGACAGACTCGGGAGACGCCCAGGACCTAAGACAGGCTCGGGAGACGCCCAGGACCTAAGACAGACTCGGGAGACGCCCAGGACCTAAGACAGGCTCGGGAGACGCCCAGGACCTAAGACAGACTCGGGAGACGCCCAGGACCCAAGACAGACTCGGGAGACGCCCAGGACCTAAGACAGACTCGGGAGACGCCCAGGACCTAAGAAAGACTCGACAGACCCCCAGGACCTAAGACAGACTCGGGAGACGCCCAGGACCTAAGACAGGCTCGGGAGACGCCCAGGACCTAAGACAGACTCGGGAGACGCCCAGGACCTAAGACAGGCTCAGACCCAGGACCTAAGACAGGCCAGGCAGACGCCCAGGACCTAAGACAGACTCGACAGACCCCCAGGACCTAAGACAGACTCGGGAGACGCCCAGGACCTAAGACAGACTCGGGAGACGCCCAGGACCTAAGACAGACTCGGGAGGCGCCCAGGACCTAAGACAGACTCGGGAGACGCCCAGGACCTAAGACAGACTCGGGAGACGCCCAGGACCTAAGACAGACTCGGGAGACGCCCAGGACCTAAGACAGACTCGGGAGACGCCCAGGACCTAAGACAGACTCGGGAGGCGCCCAGGACCTAAGACAGACTCGGGAGGCGCCCAGGACCTAAGACAGACTCGGGAGACGCCCAGGACCTAAGACAGACTCGGGAGACGCCCAGGACCTAACACAGACTCGGGAGACGCCCAGGACCTAAGACAGGCTCGGGAGACGCCCAGGACCTAAGACAGACTCGGGAGACGCCCAGGACCTAAGACAGGCTCGGGAGACGCCCAGGACCTAAGACAGGCTCGGGAGACGCCCAGGACCTAAGACAGGCTCGGGAGACGCCCAGGACCTAAGACAGGCTCGGGAGACGCCCAGGACCTCAGACAGACTCGGGAAACGCAGGACCCTAACAAAGGCTCGGCAGACCCCCAGGACCACAAGACAGACTCGGGAGACGCCCAGGACCTAAGACAGGCTCGGGAGACGCCCAGGACCTAAGACAGACTCGGGAGACGCCCAGGACCTAAGACAGACTCGGGAGACGCCCAGGACCTAAGACAGACTCGGGAGACGCCCAGGACCTAAGACAGGCTCAGGAGACGCCCAGGACCTAGGAAAAGGCTCGGGGAGACCCCCAGGACCTAAGACAGACTCGGGAGACGCCCAGGACCTAAGACAGGCTCGGGAGACGCCCAGGACCTAAGACAGACTCGGGAGACGCCCAGGACCTAAGACAGGCTCGGGAGACGCCCAGGACCTAAGACAGACTCGGGAGACGCCCAGGACCTAACAAAGACTCGACAGACCCCCAGGACCTAAGACAGACTCGGGAGACGCCCAGGACCTAAGACAGGCTCGGGAGACGCCCAGGACCTAAGACAGGCTCGGGAGACGCCCAGGACCTAAGACAGGCTCGGGAGACGCCCAGGACCTAAGACAGGCTCGGGAGACGCCCAGGACCTAAGACAGACTCGGGAGACGCCCAGGACCTAAGACAGGCTCGGGAGACGCCCAGGACCTAAGACAGACTCGGGAGACGCCCAGGACCTAAGACAGACTCGGGAGACGCCCAGGACCTAACAAAGACTCGACAGACCCCCAGGACCTAAGACAGACTCGGGAGACGCCCAGGACCTAAGACAGGCTCGGGAGACGCCCAGGACCTAAGACAGGCTCGGGAGACGCCCAGGACCTAAGACAGACTCGGGAGACGCCCAGGACCTAAGACAGACTCGGGAGACGCCCAGGACCTAAGACAGACTCGGGAGGCCTTGGAGACCTAACAGACTTGACAGACCCCAGGACCCTAGACCAGACTCGGGGGGCGCCCAGGACCTAAGACAGAGCTCAGGA